>CAUYLG010048826.1:0-19458 GCA_963573385.1 Cacajao melanocephalus
TGATTTAGTGCTGAGTGTGGGGCTAGGGGTGGAATGCAGGAGTGGGTGTGGGGAGCCTGCATGGAGAAGGCAGGTGCCAGTAGGACGTCCGGCCTCCTGATAAGTGTTATCAGGTGCGGAGGGGGTGAGTATTGTCCATCCGGCTCCTGGAGAGGCTGTCGGCCTTATAATACATATATCCATTTAGAACTTACTGTGTACTGATTGAGAACCTGTATGTGGTACTGCAGATATAATCATGGCCAGAATACTATTGTTTTTAAGTAAAACACAAACTACTTGAAGATAGAAGCATGCAAATCATCACTTATAAAGTATTTTAATATCCCCTTCTTAATTTGAACTCATGTTTTAGCTAAGCATAATTCTTTGTCAAAAATAATATTTAAACACTGTTGGTCTTTAATTGACATATGAATTTATAAGGTCATATTCTATATTTTATTTGTTATATATAAGATATTCCTGTAACCAAAGTGTTTAAAAGCATATTAAAATAAAGAAATCCTTTTTCAAGAAAAAAAAATAAAAACTTCCCAAGGACCACTTTTCCCCTCTATCTACCTAAAATAATTTCTTAATAACTCCTACAACAGTTACAAAGTCATTTACTTGGTGTATGCCCTAGGGAGAGGATATTTCCTGTTGTAGATGAAGTGTGAATTGGCCTTATGTTCCCTGCTTCCAGACCCTATTTTCTTGCCTCGCCATGGCAATGTCAGGAAGTTACTCTAAAAGGGGAGATATGAATATTCCACCCCTTGTTTAGCAAATCATCAAGAAATAACCATAAAAATGGGCAACCAGCAACCCTCAGGGCTGCTCTGTTTATGGAATAGCGATCCTCTTATTCCTCTTCTTTGTTAATAAACTTGCTTTTACTTTGCACTGTGGACTCACCCTGAATTCTTTCTTGCATGAGATCCAAGAACTCTCTCTTGAGGCCTGGATCGGGACCCTTTTCCCGTAATACAAGGAAGAACTAGGCATCTCCATAATGTTAGGTCCCCCAAAGATGGTAGCAGTGTTGTCAAACCATTATGAACTCTGTTACCTGCATGTATGCCTCCAGATGGCTCTCCTGGAGCCTGAAAGTCTGAAACAGTAAGAAGACCACAAAGAAGGAGGACAACAGGTTCCTATTCCAGCCTACCAATCAACCCACTGAGTCAACAACAACCAACCCTAAACTGTAACTTTCCACTCATTGCCCCAACCTATAAAGCTTGCTTTGCCCCACACCTCCATGCTGACTCCCTTTTCAGACTCAGCCTGCTCACACCCAGGTGAATACACAGCTTGTTGCTCACACAAAGCCTATTTGGGTTGCCTTTTCAGTCAGATGTGTGCTTACCATTTGGTGCCAAAACCCAGGACAGGGGAATTCCTTCAGGAGATCTGTCCCCTATCCCGTTCTCCTTCCTTGAAGAGTCTACCATTGACCTTGGTACCTCAGACTGGCCCTGCCTTTGTCTTCAGATGAGGTAAACAATCTCCATTTCTCTTTAAACCATTCCTCCTCCTAAATAGAGACAAAGATGACACCTCCTATCTGTGTTTCAAGAAATCCAACATTAGTCACAGACTTTCCTCGGGAAGACAAGTCTTCCCTTGGTGTCTGGTCAACAATGGGAACACCCACCTTGGCCTTTCACCAGTCGCATAGCCCAGAACCCCAGTTGGGGACACCTGCTGAGGATCCTAGTGGTTGCTTTCCTTTCTCATCTCTATCTTTCTATTCAAACCTCTCTAGTCTATCATGGGCAATCTTCTGCCCTCCATCCCTCCCTCTTTCCCTCTGGCCTGTGTCCTCAAGAACCTTAAACCCCTTCAACTTTCACCTGATCTAAAGCCTAAATGTCTAGTTTTTTTTCTGTAACACAGTCTGGCTTCAATATAAATTAGACAATGGCTCCCAACAGCCAGAAAATGGCACTTTCAATTTCTCTATTTTGTGGGATTTAAACAATTTTTGTCATAGAATGGGCAAATGGTCTGAGATGCCCTATGTTCAGGCATTTTTTTATACTCCAACCCTCTCTAATCTCTCCTCTTAATGTGATCCATCCCAAATTTTCCTTCTCTCCCTTCTGTCTGCCCCTCCTGTCTCTTCCAGTGACTCAGAATCTTCCTTGTCCATCGACCCTTCCAACCTTTCTCCTCCCTACCTGTCCGAACCAGGCCCTAATTCAGGCCCTAACCTCCCCCCACCAGAGCCTCCTTCCTTTACCTCTGCCCGAAACCCACCTCCTTATGTCCCTCTTATCACCTCCCCACCTCATACCCAGTTAGGCTTACAGTTTAGTCCTATGGCTAACTACCCTGCCCCTGTCCAACAATTTCCCCTTTGTGAAGTGGCTGGAGCTGAACGAATAGTCCAGGTACATGCTCCTTTCTCTCTGTCTGACCTCTCCCAAATCAGTCAGTGTCTAGACTCTTTCCCGTCAGACCCCACCATATACATACAAGAATTTCAATACTTAACCAAGTCCTATAATCTCACCTGGAGTGACTTAAATGTCATCCTTACTTCTATTCTCACCCCTGAAGAACAGGAACAGATTTAGACCCTAGCTCAGTCTAATGTGGATGATTGCTGGCACCTTGAGCCTAGCCTTCAGGAAGGCGCCAAGGCAGTACCCCAAGAAAACCCTCAATGAGACTACCAGACAGGGTCCCCTAGCATAGCAAAGTGAGATTACATGATCTTTTTTCTAGTTAAAGGGCTTCAGAGGGCAGCATATAAGGCTGTCAATTATGATAAACTAAAGGAAACCACTCAGAATAAGATAAAAATCCTGCTCAGTTTATGGCCCATCTAGCTGCCACCCTCAGGCGATAATATAGCGTTAAGACCCTGAAGGGCCTGAAGGCCGCCTTATTCTTAATATGCATTTTATCCCCCAATCAGCCACTGACATTAGAAAAAAGCTACAGAAATTAGAGTCTGGCCCTCAAACTTCACAACAGGAATTAACCTCACCTTCAAGGTGTTGAATAACAGGGAAAAAGCTTCCTCGCGGCAGCACATCTCAGAACCATAGATGCATGCCTCTGCCATAAGACAAACCCCAGCCATACAACCAGCTCACAAAGACTTCAAAGCACCCAGACTGCATCATCCCACCATCCCTCCCAGACCTTGCTTCAAGTGTGAAGTATCTGGCCACTGGGTCAATGAATGCCCGCAGGCCGGGATTCCTCCTAAGCCCTGCCCCCACTGGAAGTCAGACTTTCTGACTCGTCACTGCTTCCAGAGCTCCTGGACCTCCAACCCAAAGCTCCCTGACTGAATCCTTCCCAGATCTCCTCGGCTTGGTGGCTGAAGACTGATGCTGCCTAAACATCTCAGAGGCCCCCTGGACCATCAGAGAAGTCGAGCTTTGGGTAACTCTTATGGTGGAGGGTAAGTCCATCCCCTTCTTAATTGACATGAAGGCCACCCACTCCACGCTGCATTCTTTTCAAGAATGGGTCTCCTTGGCCTCCCTAACCGTTGTGGGAATTGACAGTTACTGTTATGGGACTAAACTGCAAGGCTTCCAGGCCTCTCATAACTCTCCAGGTCTGGTGTCAATTAGGCCAGCACTCCTTTCCACATTCTTTCCTAATCATCCCCACTTGTCCAGTTCCCCTGTTAGGCTGAGATATCCTAACAAAATTGTCTGCCTCCTTAACTATTCCTGGGCTACAGCCACACGTCATTGCCGCCCTCCTCCCCGAAACCATACCTCCCTCAATAGCTCCCCTTATTTCCCCCTACCTTAACCCTAGGGTGTGGGACACCACCTCCCCATCCCTTGCTACAAGTCACTCACTCTCCAGCTCAAAAAGGGCTAGACTATCCTCCTACCCCTTGCACTCCTCTGGATTCAAGCCACACCCCAAGAACCCATCAGGTACAGCCCATTCAAACTCCTAGATGGCTGTATCTTTGTGCTTGGACCCAACCTTATCCAAACAGCAGCTTTCTTGGAGACTATCTCCCAGTCCTCCAACAGGTCAGACATAAAATCCACCAGGCTGCTATTTTCTCTTACCCACTCCAGATACCCAGCCATATAAGAACACTCTAGCTGTATGGTCAGTTCTAATAAAAAGCTTAACCCCTCAGTCTCTACAACCTCGGTGGACTGGCCCCTTTCTGGTTGTCTACAGCACCCCAACTGCCATCTGCTTGCAAAATCCCCCCCAGTGGGTACACCACTCCAGGATAAAGCTGTGTCCACCAGACGAGCAACCTGACTCTCCCACCCCATTTTGGAAGTCACAAGTACTCTCCCCAACTTCTCTGAAACTTATCCAAATTCCTGAAGAAACTTAAACGCCCTGCTCCTGTCTATCTTACCACTTCACCCTCTTCCTCCATTCTGTTTCCCAAGACATTTCCTGGTTCCACCCTCAGGCTGCAACCCTTAACTCTCTTGTAGATTAAATAAATAACCTTCTTTTCCAAGATACCCTGTGTAACTTCTCCTCAGATGAAGTACAACTGTTTACTTTCCTACTCATTCTTTGTCTGCCTATTCCTTCTGTTCCCTTGGCTGCTGCACATAATTGCACCTCCCCTTCCTATTATTCACAACTACCTCTACAAAGCTCTTAACTTAACCCATTCTTTGCTAAACCAGTCCAATCCAACCCTAGCAAAAGGTTGCCGGCTTTCCATCTCTCAATCAGCTACATCATATACTGCCACTCCCGTCCCTGCAAAAACTTGAGTTCTTACTCACCTAACCTATCACCCTTGCTATGAAGGAAAAAGGACCTTCCAACTTTTAAATATGCAGTCACTAGCCAAGTTCTGCATCAATGACATGACCAAACATACCCTGACAGGATATGCAGTACAGCTTCTGCACTCCTACATTTCCGACCTCACTCCATACACAGGTAATAACAAACCCATACATTTATGTAACCATAAATACTGTTTTAACTTTTCAGGCCCCTTTACGCTTCCAAAGCAATCTGTCCTCAGGCCTACCTCTTGGCTACCTACTACCCTAACAATGCAACTTTACAACTCCAAGCCCCAACTATCAAAACTTTCTAGTCACCCAAACCGCTTCATTTAGCTGACCTGCTTTACAGAACCCCCAAAAGTCAGACCCACCTCTTTGCTTAACAATCAATCAGGGTTTTGTGTTGGCAGACATACACCTTGCATGAATATTCACCCCTGGACCCAATGTAACACAGCTCCCACAACTAATTAATGCCTTCTTATACCTGCTTTTAATCACTCATCTGAATGGCTCCTAGTAAATACAAACTGGTACCTTCTCCAGTGGGAAAACAAAACAAATGAAGCCATTCACATTACCGCAACAACCACTTTCCAGCCACTCGCCGGAGCCATCTTAGCAGGAACCCTAGGCGTTTGGGAACATGAAAATAATAAACTCACACACCTCTTCAATATACACAACCAGTTCTGCTTACCCAGCCAAGGAATATTTTTCTTGTGTGGGACCTCAACTTACTTCTGCCTCCCAACTAATTGAACCAGTACCTACACCCTAGTCTTTCTAAGCCCCAAAATAGACATTGCCCCAGGAAACCAAAGTTTACCTTTCTGCTTGTTCCCTCAGCTTCCATAAGTTCTTAGGCAGAGATTTTTGAAATTCCACAAGGCAAACATTTTTTTTTTCTCTCAAAAGGTGGTAAACATATTTAAATTTGGAGGAGAGAAAACAAACAGGATAACTGCAGAATGAGAAGGAAACTATTGAGATTATAAAATACAGATCCAACAAAGTTTTTCTTCTAAACCAGAACTAATAAATGTCATGGATGACTTATTGACCCAATATCAGAGAATATCCTTTAAATGTCCTGATGGACTTCACAGTCCTTTGGAGATGTAAATCTGATCCTGTCTTTGAAATGGTAACATCTAGGTTATTAACTAAACAGCCTTCCACTTGAGCTTACATCTGAAACAAGTTAAAATACTTCAAAATGCTTAAACTGCCTGCCTTGGATTCCTTACAGCATTGACAAAAGAGCACCTCACCCTGTGGTCTAGTAGCTAAGATATTGCGCTTTAAGACTGGGGCCCAGGTTCCATTCTCTTTCTGGAAACCAACCTCATTCATTTTAAGTTATTTATATGATTCTTGACCTTTTGGGGTACCTATTTGTTACTGATCCTTTACTCTTTCATATAGGGCTTTTGGGCCTTCATGAGAAGGTGCTCAGCTGAGAAGCTGAGATCCTCTAAAATACGGCTGGACAGAAATGTGGGGTTTGACTCCATTTGTAGCTAGGAAGACTCTTCTTTCTTTGAGCTGTGTTTGGGGTTGTTCTTGATCTTGTGAGGACTGCTTTGCCTCTTGTGTGTTAAGCGCGCATCTGATTGAAGAGGCAACCCAGACAAGCTTTGTATGAGCAACAAGGCTGTTTATCTGGGTGTGAGTGGGCTGAGTTTGAAAAGGCAGTCAGCGTGGAAGTGGGGGGCAGGTTAAGTTACATGCAAAGCACTGTCAAATAAGAAATAATGTTTAACTTTCTTCAGCCTATATTTTAATGAATGTTATTAATATATGTTCCAAAATTGCATGGGAATTCTAAAATTCTAATATGTCTGAGTATATGCTATCAATCATAATTATGGTTAAGTTATTGTAGACCACAGAAATAACCATATTTCCTTGTCAATTGTGTCTTTTACTGTGACTATTTAAAGCCATTTCCATAGTTAATTTCTTTATTCTGATGCAGTTTCTGAAAACTTCACAAGCATGCAACATCCAAGAATATGATGTATTTAAGGAGGTTCAGGAAAGGATGGAAAGGACTCTGAGAAGCACTCCTCAGTACAGGTTTCTAGTAACTTTAGAATCATATCATTTGGACTGGGTAAGAATTCCTAGAACTTTAATGAAGAGACTGACTAGTATATAAAACTGCTCACCAAAGCATAACAAAAATTAATACCAAGAAAATATTTTGCATATTTTCATGCTAAATCACTCAGTACTGAAAATGTTTAGATACGCAATCTGAATGAACTCCATGGTCTAAGTAAAATTACCTATGATAGCCATCAGTTATCAGTGCTATGCACCAAAATTGGAGAAACAACTGGTATTCAAGCAGACATAAGTCTATTGTTAAGCATAGGCTCATGGAAAACCAGGATGGCTGTCTTGTCCTTCCTGAGTCCTTAAAGCTATTGTTATTAAAAGTTCTAAATCCAAATTAAATATATATATTGGTGTGGTGACTTCTAAGTTGCTAAAATAGTTTATGACCAATGTTTGGTTTGTCAAACCCATATTCTTGGGAACATAAATAAAAACCTCAGGTACATTCTACTATTTGATGGGCTATTTAAATACTTCTAAAGGGATTTCATTCAATTGTCATTTTCAATGCATGTTTTCTGGTTATACAAAACTTTGCCATGCAAGGAAGCTGCTGTTATAATAGTAGCTCATTATTCCAAAGTGTATTTTCACCAAGAAAGTTTTTAATGGTTCACAAACTGAGATCAACCTCTTCACAATATAGAACCCGAAGATTAGACATTCTAAGAACATCATTGAAAGACTATCCTTGCCATCCACACTGCAGCAAAACTTCTGAAACTTGAACCTTGGGTTCATAATCTCACAACTTAGAGGGGTCCCTCCTCACTCTTGGAACTATACACACATTGGAAAACTTAAGCTAAAGCTAAACAGGGAAGCTTCTCAGAAGAAAGTGGCATCCTTGATGTGGACAGCTTTGTCCCAAAATCACAAATCAAAACTTCTCTACTATCATGAGACTGTTATCTTTGAATATTTTTTCACTTGCTTATGCCTCTATGAATGACAGAAATGAAAGGGGATCTACTGTGTGCACTTATGTGGTATACTTTTATTTGCGAAAAAATTTGCAGCCAGCCTTATACATGGATAAGCTTGTGTCTTGATAGATGGAAGATGAAGGCCTAATGTAGTTGAGAAATTTTAATGGTACATACATTGCCTCATAGTCAGTCAGAAACAGAACACTGGTCCACTCCTCTTAACCTACATCATAGGCTAAAAAGAACACTGCCAGGAGGTCTTCACTCTTCTGAAGGGCATTGTTTGTTAAGTCCTTATTTCCGTGGTTTATAGTAAATGAGGTAATAACTAGAAATTTATCTCCCATGATATGCTTTATAGCAGATATGTAGAGGCTATGGTTACATAACAGACTTTAAATTCTCTTGTGAAAGTTATGCTAAATAATAGAATTACTCTGGATTACTAACTGGCTAAACAGATGTTATCTATGCAGCTGTTGGCAATTCTTCTTGCTCCTGAAGAAATACATCACATCCTATATTACAGATATTAAGTTATAGGGTATTAATAAAGAGATTGCTTAAAGTAAGTAGACTCTTCATCTAGCTCCTTCTTTGGTCTATTTGATTTCAGTTGGTTTGGTTTATGGGGAACCTGGCTAAGGAGCAGACTCCAACTCTTGGTATTATCCTTCTGACACTCTTAATAGTAGTCTACCCTCCCTGGTACACTGTATTCTCTCAAAAGTTTTAAATACTTCCATGCAACCATCTCTAGAATGTCAAATGGTCTCTATTCAACTGGAATGACAAGAGCTGAAAGAAATATGTGACCATAAAGGCACTGTAATCCACAAATGACATGCTGAGACCAGAAATCCAAAATGATGGCAACTGAGAGTGGTGCTAAGGCCCTAAGGTTTGGTCACACTCTCCCCTATGCGAGAATCTGACCAAAAGTGGGGAGCTTTAAAATAAATTATGGGAGGCCATCGTTTGCTCCAACAGACCAGACCAAACAAAAATGGAGTCACTTATGCTAAATGTGACATAATCAAACTAAGACTTTAAGGAAACACACAGATTTTAGAACAGACCACATTTTGTTTCTCCCCTCTCCCCTGTAAAAAGGACATTGTAGCATAAGGAGGTACTCTCTACTCTCACCCTTACAAAAAATAATAATAATAACCCTATGACCTTGTTTCCACCTTACAAAACCCACTTTTCTGCTATTTCCCAGTGGGTTTCAAAACCAAGTAAGTACATTTACAATGGTGATAGTGACATCATTGACTAAAGTTTTGGTAATTCTCTCAAAATTAAGCGGATGACCAAAAGAGGGGAATTGTTAAATCAAGTTTAGCCTAAAACTACCTCCTTATGTATTCTAAGTTCAGCCTAAAAGTTTATCTGTACATCATGAACTATAACCTAAATGGAATTATAGACTGCAGCTTGCTCTTGTGCCAATCACTGAGTTTTGGCTAATGAATGGTGGCCAATTGTTTAAACCATGTTCAAATAAGGCAAATGCTGAGGTGTAACCAACCCCGCTGTTTCTGTACCTCACTTCCATTTTCTGTATGTCCTTTCCTTTTTCTGTCCATAGATCTTCTTCTATATGTGGCTGCACTGGAGTCTCGGAAACTTCTCTGGCTCAGGAGGCTACCTGATTTGCACATCATTCTTTGCTCAATTAAATTCTTAAATTTAATTCAGCTAAAGTTTTTAACGGTATACATGGTCAAGTAATTTTCTACAAGGCCACCGAGAAGAACAAGGTGGAAAGAGTAGTCTTTCCAATAAATGGTGCTGGCAAAACTGGATATCCACACACAGAACAATGAAACTGGTCTCTTATCTTACACCATACACAAAAATCAACTCAAAGCCAGTTATGTAAAAACACATACATATATGCATGTTCAACCACACTCACAGAAAATTGTGTGAAGCCCTATTAGAGTGAGATACAAGATGTATTTGTCTTTTAGCACATGTGATATCACTTGCATAGCATCTAGTGTTATTTTTGTGCTGCCCAGGACTGGATCTTTATACAATGGTATAAAGTAATGTAATTTTCAGCTATGGAGCAGTTCTATAGAATTTTCACCCCTGCCTTGTGCTTTCCTATCCATGCTCTCTTTAAATAGCATGTAGTCTAGCATCAAGAATGGTGAAGAAGAGAATTCTCTCAGAGTGGAAAGGGAAGCCCAAATATGTCTTTTCCTTTGTATGAGAAGTAAAACCTTTTAAAATACCATCAGCATCTGTTAACTTCCTTCATGCTTTTTCTATCATTAAGCAAAGCAATGATGTTATCTACAACCTTCTAGAACAAAACATTGTGTGAATCAAGTCCTTCCCCCTGGCCAAGGTGATAAATCCTAGCTCAGCAGAGTCCTATGGAAACGGGGCTCTCAAAGACAGTCCAGCACACAGGAAAGTGAACCTAGCTCTCCAACCCACAGAATAATATTAGTTAAAAGCAACTTTCACCAGAATTCCTAACAAGGGTAATTTTTAATTGCTAGCAGTGTACATAATTCAGGGAGGCAGATTTCAAATATACATCAAAAAGGTAGGCAAATCTGTGTAAATTTTTCTTTTAATTCCCAATATACTTACTTTTTTAATTGTTATTTTCAAAAGCTTGTCTCGCTTCTTTGAATATGCAGACTTCCTCTTTGTATTTGCTGTCAATCTTGGGTAGCATTTTAATACTGAATTGGCTTTTTTCCTGTGAAGAAAACTAAAAAGATATATAATTATAAGCAAAAAAATATATTTTTTGAGGCAGTGTCTCAGTCCCCCAGGCTGCAGTGCAGTGGTGATTATGTCTCACTGCAATCTTGACCTCCCAGGCTCAGGTAATCCTCCCACCTCAGCCTCCTGAGTAGCTGGGACCACAGGTGTGTACCAGCAAAACAGCTGGCTAATTTTGATTTTGATTTTGATTTTGATTGTAGAGACTGGGTTTTGCCATGTTGCTCAGACGGTTTTGAACTCCTAGGCTCAAGTGATCTGCCCACCTCAGCCTCCCAAAATGCTAAGATTACAGGCATGAGCCACTGCACCTGGCCAACAAAGAGTAATTCTTCTTTTTTTTTTTTTTTGAGATGGAGTCTCACTCTGTTGCCCAGGCTGGAGTGCAATGGCGTGATCTCAGCTTGCTGCTACCTCTGCCTTCTGGGTTCAAGTGATTCTCCTGCCTCAGCCTCCTGAGCAGCTATTACAGGTGTGCACCACTACACCCAGCTACTTTTTTTTTTTTGTATTTTTAGTAGAGACAAGGGTTTCACCATGTTAGCCAGGCTGATCTCCAACTCCTGATATCAAGTGATCCACCCACCTCAGCCTCCCAAAGTGCTGGGATTACAGGCGTGAGCCACCATGCCTGGCTGAGAGTAATTAAAAAAAAAATCCCACATGACAATATACCAGATGAAAACTGCTGTGTACTCTCTAGAAAACAGCCAGCATTATAAACCTCTTTCTTAGAGTCAGAAATGGAGTAACGCTTAACTCCAAACCACTGCATCTGCTATCTTCCTCATCATGTGAGTACCTCCTTTCAGTAGCAGTTGCCCTGAGCAGGGACAGTGACATAATTAACTGTTATATTCAGACATTAGCACATTCCTGAAACCAAGGGTGTTTGTGATAGCAGTATTTATACTCTTTAGTATAAGTAGATACCCCAAGGCATTCTGCTGTTGGAAAAAAGCAACCAAATCAAAACCCAGCCTCTAGACAATGTCTTTGTCCTGCTACCTAAAAATAAATAAAACTTCAACTGGCCTATATCATATAAACCCAGAGAACCATTACTTGTATGAAAAGATAGGTGACAAAACAACATTGAGGAGTTAAGACATATTTGGCCAAACCCATTCCAAAAAAGAAATAATAATTTTGTTTTAAATAAAATTTAATTATGTATAGTGTGACATTTTAACGCATGCAACCCTATTCCACTGCCCCTCAGAAAAAGAAAATTCTTCTCTGTGATATATGAAGATAGGGCCACATAGATAATCAAAATGTATACCCATGATACCCTGTGAGGTAAATAAGGCAGTAGCTATATGTGTGCTCATGGAGAATTATTTTTACTTTTTTTATACAGGTAAACATAAAATGTACTTCAATTACTTATTTCTAAAAAGAAATCTTTTTTGTTTTTATACATAAATAAAATGCCACCAGAATTAAATTCCTGTTAATATAAAAGGCTTACAACATTTCCTAATGTTATAAATTTCTAACTTATGAAAAGTCACATTAGTGCAAGATTTAAAAAATATATATATTTTCCAAAGGACTTTTTAAAGTATTCATTTTCCTGAGAACATTTTGAAATAAATGAAAAAACCAGAAGTGCTTTTTTGTAGAAAAAAATGTCTAATCAATGAATTTAAATTTTACGTAATTATAGATACGTATATTTCACATAATAGAAAACAGATTTTTCACCTAGCATTTTTAAAAAATATCCAAATTGCAATCAGCTAGATGACACACAATAACAACAATAGTAGGCCCACAATGAATGTTTCCATCCTTCCACACTTCATAAGCATAGCCATCCATAAACAGACTTCAAGCATGTCTGAGTAAAGAGGTCAGTGAATTATCTTTGCAAAAAGCAATGATAAACTAAATAAAATTGTCAAAGAAAAACATTTAAGTATTCTGGAAAAAGGCATACAACAAATTGAAAGTGTTTATTCAAGAATTACAGTGAATTTGTGGCATTATTAGCCTGAGCTCCTGCCATGCTGCCTCCCTACCCCTAACTCTGTGGTGTAGCACTTATACTGTGGTATAGCAGCAGGCTTTGAGCCTAGATGATAGAGGGCCGATTTTAAAGTAAAATCTATGCTTAGGGGTGTTATTGAAAACAGTAACTGTTTTAGGGGCAAACAATTGAGAAAGATCAACATCACAGCTAAATTGGGGTTGCAATATGGGTTGGGGTGAGCTACAGATAAGAAAATCAGCTGCGAATTTAACAGAGAGATCCAGCAATCAGACAGCCATAGTGAACCTTAAGAAGCTCCCATATATCTCAACTGTTAGGAAAGGCTATATTCACTCAGGAAAATCCAGCGATTGCCCTAGCTAGCAACTTGTCCCTGGCTGCATGTGAAGCCTTGCAAATTCAAAAAGTAAAAGCCAAGGCAGATTTGTAAACTTTCTGAACTTTGAATGTGACTATATTTGGAGATAGGGCCTTTATGGAAGTAATTAAGGTTAGATGTCATCATAAGGATGGAATACCCATTCAATAGGACTGGTGTTCTTAGAGAGCATATGTACTCGCTCTCTTGCTTTCTCTCTACTATGTGAAGACAGAACAATTATCTGGAGATACTGGAGAGAAGCCAATATCCTAAGCCAAGAGAAGAGACCTTAGTATCACTCTTACCTTTCCAGCACCTTGATCTTGGACTTCCCAGCCTCCCTAATGGTGAGAAATAAATTTCTGTTAAGTCACCCAATCTATGGCACTTTGATAATGCACCTCAAACTGACTAAGACAAAATCTGACAAACTGAAGGCTGACCATGCTGTACTGACACAAGGGAAAACTCTAGGTATCAAGGTTTAAAGATAAAAAAAATAAGACTTTAAAAAAATAAGTAGAGACATTAGTAGCTACATACTACAAGAGAGACAGACTCTATAGAATGAGTATGGGCAAAATCTGTAGCTGCTGCAATACAGTATCAAAAATATCCACTTCTAAAAAACAATTCTAAGACAAGAAAAGAAGCAAGAAATTGACTTGTACACAGGAAATAAAGCAATAAATGAAAACTATCCTGGAAGAAACTGAAAAATTAGAAGGCAAAGATGTCAAACCAACTTTTATAAATATATTCAAAACAAAGGAACCATATTTAAAGATGAAATAAAAAGTACTAAGACAAGCAGTTGTCAAATAGAAAATAAAGATACAGAAAATACAAAAATTCTGGAGTACGAAAGTACAATAACTGAAATGGAAAAAATCACTAGAGAGGCTTAAAAGCAGGTTTGAACTAGCAAAGAAAGAATCCATAAAGTTGAAGGTAAATCACTAGAGAAAACTGAATGGAGACTCACAGACCAGTGGAATACATCAAGCACACCAATCAATATATGAATAATTGGAGTCCTAGAATGAGAGGAGCAAGAAAGAAGAAAAGATTTTGAAGAAATAATGTGTGAAAATCTCCCACATTTAATGAAAAACAATCTCATCTAACCTGATGAACCAAATACCATTTTCAAAAATACAGAGATATGGCTGGGCATGATGGCTCATCCCTGTAATCCCAGCACTTTGGGAGGCCAAGGTGGACAGATCACCTGATGTCAGGAGTTTGAAACCAGCCTGGTCAACATGGGAAAACCCTGTCTTTACTAAAAATATAAAAATTAGCTTGGCGTAGTGGCAGGTGCCTGTAATCAAATCTACTTGGGAGGCTGAGGCATGAGAATCGCTTGAATCCAGGAGGCAGAGGTTGCAATGAGCCAAGATCATGCCACTGCACTCCAGCCTGGGCAACAGAGGGAGACTGTTTCAAACACACACACACACACACACACACACACACACACACACACAGATCTATCCCTAGACATGCCATAAATTTTCGAAAGAGACAAAAAGAAAAATGATTCAACACGTAGAAGGAAACCACATTGAGAACATAAACCAATGTCTCATTAGAAACAATGTCATCAGAAACAATGGAGGCCAGAAAGCAGTCAGGATATTCGAAGTGCTGAAAGGGAGGAAAAGATTATCAACCAAGAATACTATATAAGCAAAACTCTCATTTAAAAGTGAAGACAAAATAATGACATTCCCTAATAAAAGAAGACTATCAGAAATCATTGCTAACAATCTTGCCTTGTAAAAAAAAAAAAATGTTCTTCTATCTGAAAGAAAACAAGAGCACAGAGTAACTAGAATACACAAAGAGCTAAAGACTACAGGGAAATATAAAATGCTGCATACTTTTTTCTGTTTTCTTAACTGTCACAAGCTAGGCATAATTCCCATTTTATAATGTACAAGTACTAGAATTTTACCATCATTTGGCTGTCAAAAGGCAGATTGTGAGTGAAAATATGACAATATTAATGACAACCCAAGTATCCTGTCCATCAAATATTTAATCCTAAGTGGCTGTGCTGTCAGATCCATAAAAGTAAAAACACACTTAAGAAGGAGCATGTAAAGAGCTAGTTTTAAAATATAGGTTGTCCTTTCTTGAGATTTTTATATTTGAGCCTCAAAGGGAGTTATTTGGTTTCATAAAATTAAAAACATGTCATCTATATTCCTTCCTTCCTTCTGCAAATATGTATTGAGCATATTCTGTCTGCCAGGAAGGTGCCTATCATTCTGCTCTGTAGTAGTAAAAAGGCAGTGGCAATTGAGAGCTTGGAGTTCCCTCCATTAAAGGCTCCCTAGGAAAAATGTAAGATGAAAACAAAAGTGATACTGTATGTGCAGTGAACAATACACACAAAAGGACAGCCAGCCAGAGATGCCAAGGAAAGGAATCAAGAAAATTTTTTAAGTGGCTTGTGAGAAAAATAGCAGAAAACTCAGGGAACAAATTTGTTAGAAACTTTTTGCTTCGTAGTTTATTTCACAACTTGCCGTCTAATTTCACTCCATATACTTAAACATCCATGCTTGTCTCCAGCATCACACTACCAGTCCTTTTATTATGTTCCATTTAGGACTTCATACCTGTACCTGAATGCCTCCCAGACACCTTCCCTCTACAAGTTTTTAAGCTACTTTGGTGAGTCTAGGTTGGAAGTAAGCAATTAATTCAGTCCTGAATCCCTGAGATTGGTTTAGAAGCTCTGCCCACTCCCATGAAAGTTATCTCAACAAACAGAAACAATTGCTATTCAGTCAACATTTATATGTATAATTAGGTAATAGGGAATTTTATTTAACCCTAATAGTACCACCAACCCAAGATAGCAGAAAGTTCACAACTTTAGAGAAGAACTTGAGTTCTGGACTAGGCTCAGTCTCTTTATCAGTTGGGGGTTATAAGTCTCATAGGTAAATCTTGGGTTGTGTCTGTTGTTAGATTCCCCACTGGTTGTTGCCTGTCAAAAGTATCCTGTTTGGGTAAAAAATGTCATCATTATCCAACTGCTCATCCATATAACCTTTGGAAAGCTACTTAACCTCTCTGCAATGTTTTCTATTTTCTATTCTGAAAATGAATGTGGTAATAATATCCAACTTGAAGAGATATTGCAAGAATAGGACAGTTTATGTAAAAAGCACTTTGCAACTTAATGGTCTATATAATTCGTTTCTCTTGATTGCAGTGACTTGGAAGCATTTTAGGAGAGTGGAGAATCTTAGAGCCACTGCCATGAAAAATTGTCACTCTTGCTCTGCTTTAGATAAATGGTTCAACCAGTCTTTATTGTATTCTAATCATCTACCTTTTCACTTTTAATTATCTTAACTGGGCCCTATCCCCATGCCCCTTCTCCCTGGGTAGAAGCTTAAAATAGTTCCAATCCTCATTTTTAACTCACTACTTTACTAGGGAATGCACAACAGTGTAAATTAAACCATATGAAGATTTGAATCAACACAGAGCTATTCAACTCTTTATTCTACTAATAAAACATCATCATTAAATCTTAATTTAGTATGACTTATAGGGATATAAGGGATATATCAAGCATATTTTGGATGGGGAAATGTTTGTTGACAAAATTTATCTGTAAATGACCACATCATTTGTTATTAGATGGCATTACATAAATGTTGTGCAATAATGCTGTTTAATCATTGAGCAGGAAGAGGGTAAATGTGAAGAACAAAATGAAATGTGGATAAATAACAGCCAAAAAGCATAGGGAAAGTCAGTTAAGGAGTCCTTATTTATTTTCTTGATGTTTATATTTCTCAAATAAATACATGTGCATTATTTTAAAAGTCAAGAATGCTTCCAAATAATAGCAGGCTCCTACCCGCACCTATTCTCACTCATATATCAACTCCTTTGAGGCAAAATTTAAAACACTTTTATCTGTGTATTTTTCTAGCAACTTATCTCCATATTTTAAAAATGACATCTTTATACAACTATTTTTTTCTTTTTCTTTTCTTTTGGTTTTTTTTTTTTTTTTTTTTTTCGACAGAGTCTCATTCTATCGCCAGGCTGGAGTGCAGTAGTGTAATCTTGGCTCACTGTAAGCTCTGCCTCCCAGGTTCAAGTGATTCTCCTGCCTCAGCCTCCTGAGTAGCTGGAACTACAAGCGCATGTCACCTCACCCAGCCGATTTTTGTTTTTTAGTTGAAACAGGTTTTACCATGTTGGCCAGGATGGTCTTGATCTCTTGATCTCATAATCTGCCCTCCTCAGCCTCCCAAAGTGCTGGGATTACAGGTGTGAGCCACCACGCTGAGCCTATACAACTATTTATTTGTTCCTTTAGGCATTATCTATTAATCTGCTAACATGAAAGATGAAACTTTAGCTTTTAATTATCTCTCCATACATACTTCTCCTTTCTTACCTACCCAAAATAATAATATCACATTATTTGGCTCAATCAATATCCATTGAGCAATATCATGTGCAATTAGTACAACTTTTGTCTCCTTTTTTCTCTCCTTGGTATTAATACCCAGTAGAGATCCTGGACTGTCCTTTTACCACCACTTGGGAAGATCCCTGTGACCCCACTGGTATTGAGGACTCAGGTATCATGATCCCATATTTTCCAATGTTTTGGTTCATTCCGTCTTTCTGACAAACTACAAAAAGGGTATCTTTTTGGAGACCTTGCATATCTACAGATATGTTTTCTACTTTCACACCTGATTGATCATTTTGGCTGCTATAGAATTCTAGTTGAGAAAGTATTTTCTCTATGAATTTTGGAGACCTTGCTTCATTGTCTTTTAAATTTCTAACTTGCTATGAAAAGTCCAATGCTAATCCTTGTATGGAACCAGGTTTTTTTTTCTTTTTGCAAGTTTTTAGAGTTTCTTCTTTATTGGTTTTCTGTCGAACATGCTGGTGGATCTTCTAAACTGGCAACTCATGTATTTCACCTTTAAAAAATCTTTTTGGGATTTTCTGGCAAGATGGCCGAATAGGAACCACTCCAGTGCACAGTTCCCAGTGATAGCAACACAGAAGGCAGGTAATCTCTGCATTTCCAACTGAGGTACCTGGTTCATCTCACTGGGACTGGTTAGACAGTGGGTGCAGCCCAAGGAGGGTGTTGCCTCACCCCAGAAGCTCAAACAGCCAGAGAACTCCCCCTCCTAGCCAAGGGAAGCCATTAGGGACTTTTCCCAGCAACCTGGTGCTCTGGTTCAGATACTGTGCTTTTCCCATGGTCTTCACAACCTGCAGACCAGGAGATTCCCTCCAGTGCCTAGAACACCAGCACCCTGGGTTTCCAGCACAAAACTGGGTGGCCGGTTGGGAAGACACCGGGCTCGCTGCAGCACTTTTTTAAATACCCCAGCGGTGCCTGGAATGCCAGTGAGACAGAACTGCTCATTCCCCTGTAAAAGTAGGCAGTTTTAACCTCACCTGTGTAAACAAAGTCACCAGGAAGTATACACAGCGACTAGGCAGAGCCCACGGCTGCTCAGCAAGGCCACTGCAGGCAGACTGTGTCACTAGGCTCCCTGCTCACTCAGCAGGACATCTCTGAAAAAAGGCAGCAGCCCATTAGGGACTTATAAATAAAGCCCCCACCTTCCTGGGATGGAGCACCTAGGAAAAGGGACGGTTGTGGGTACAGCTTCAGCAGACTTAAATGTCCCTGCCGAGCAGCACTGAAGGGATCAACAGATATCCCAGCACAGCACTTGAGCTCTGATAAGGAACAGAGTACCTCCTCAAGTGGCTCCCCAATCCCTGCGTATTCTGACTGAGAGACACCTCCCAGCAGGGGCTGACAGACACCTCATACAGGAAACCTCTGGTTGGCACCTGACAGGTACCCTTCTCGGATGAAGCTACTAGAGGAATAAACAGGCAGCAATCTTTGCTGTTCTGCAGGCCCCAGTGGTGACTCCCAGGCAAGCAGGGTCTGGAGTGGATCTCCAGCAAACTCCAGCAGACCTGCAGCAGACAGGTCTGACTGTTAGAAGGAATACTAAGAAACAGAAAGAAATGCTTTCAACATCAAAAGAAAGGACGTCCACTCAGAGATCCCATTTAAAGGTCACCAATTTCAAAGAGCAAAGGTAGATAAATCCATGAAGACGGGAAGAAACCAGTGCAAAAAGGCTGAAAACTCCAAAAACCAGAATGCCTCTTCTCCTCCAAGGGATCACAACTCCTCACTCTCAAAGGAACAAAACTGGATGGAGAATGAGTTTCACAAATTGACAGAACAGGCTTCAATGGGGTAATAACAAACTTCTCCAAGCTAAGTTCTAACACAATACAAGGAACATAAGAACCTTGAAAAAAGGTTAGATGAAATTCTAACTACAATAACCAGCATAGAGAAGAACAAAAACAACTTGATGGAGTTGAAAACACAGCACGAGAACTTCGTGAAGCATACACAAGTTTCAATAGCTGAATCGATCAAGCAGAAGAAAGCATATGAGAGACTGAAGATCAACTCAGTGAAATAAAGCAAGAAGGCAA
>CAUYLG010048827.1:0-46002 GCA_963573385.1 Cacajao melanocephalus
AAAAAAATAAAAAAGAAAGAAAAAAAAATTATCCTGTAAAATTTGAAAAGGAAACAAAGCAGCTTCTAAACTATTTTTTGACATGATTTATAATAAATAAATTCTGTATTACATATATATGTTCCATATTTCTGAATAAAAGGCTTAGCAAAATCATATTTACAACATGTAATACATATTTTTATTCTCCTTCATTTGTTTTGAATGTTCTTTGCAATCTACAAAAAGTTCAATAGTAGTAATTAAATTATTCATTAAATTGAGCATTATCTTGTCATTTAAAATGATAATCTCAAAAATGATCTTTTATTTTTAAGCTAAAAATATTTTAATGATATACCATTTAAGAGAAAAACACTGGCTACGAAAGAATATAGATGTTTATTATTTTTTGAAACAGAATCTCACTCTGTCGCTCTGGCTGAAGTGAAGTGTTATGATCTCAGCTCACTGCAACCTTCACCTCCCTGGGTTCAAGTGATTCTCCTACCTTAGCGTCCTGAGTAGCTGGGAAGTACAGGTGTGCACCACCATGCCTGGCTAACTTTTGTATTTTTTAGTAAAGATGGGGTTTCACCATATTGGCCAGACTGATCTTGAACTCCTGACCTCGTGATCCACCCACCACAGCCTCCCAAAGTGCTGGGATTATGGGCATGAGCCACCGTGCCTTGTCCATAGTTTCATCCTATCTGCTTAAATATAAAGATTGAAAGAATACACATGCAAATAAGTTTACATTTCTCTTTTTGTAATACTTTGCTGCATTGTCTGAGTATTGACAATCAATATGCATTCTGAAGCTATGTGGCTAATATTGAGTACTCACTGTGTGTGCCAGGCCCTGGGCTCAATGCTCTACATGCATTTTTATTTCATTTAATTCTCTCCACAACCTGAGGTAATATAGCCAACCCATTTTACAGAGTTGAAACTGAGGCTCAGAGACTGAAAGTTAAATGCCTGAGGCTGCAGTCAATAAGAGGCAGAGCTGGAACTGAAACCTACATGTGCCTGACAACCAGTTCATGTTCTGACGGTAGGCTAGTCTGCTTCACAGAGCATGGAATAGATGATGTGTGCCTGCTAGGATGGACGAGGTATCACTGTAGGTGATAAACAGCACCAAACAATGGAAATTTACAACACTGAAGGCTCTTTTCACGTTCATGCTGCATGTCCCCATAGCTCTCCTGGGCCCTGTGCTCCACATCCCCTCATCTGCCACCAGAATAAAGGAGCAGCCTCCATGTTGGCCATATCAGTGGCTCTAAGAGATGAAGGAAAGGGTGGCTAGTCTCAATGGCTCCCAACTCTTTTTGCCTCAAGGTGACACACTTCACTTCCACTCACATCTCCTGGGTCAAAGCAAATCCCATAACTACCTCCACCTTCAAGGGGCCCAGAGGAGAACCTGAAATACTCGGTGGACTCCATTAGGGCCACCATATGGTGTCAACCTGTTCAGGAGACTGTGGAGGGGCAGAGGAGGAGAGTGAGGAATTGATGGGAAATGACAGCAGGACTGAGTCACCGCAGATCAACCAGATGGAGTTTGTCCCAGAACTGCACAAAATCAGCAGCAACATGATCAAACAGGGTAAACTTCAGAAAAAGTAGTTTGTTCAGATGTGATCAGCAGTGAACTCAGACTCAACTGAGTGACATGGAGTCAGTAAATCTCTGCCTCAGTTACCCCATATAATAGCGGTGAAAATAGGAGCGTTGAGAGAGTTTATTTAGAGGGTTATCAGAAGTGTGAACATTCAACATTTTAGTTCCTTTAGGTTAAATCCAGGCACTATCTTTCCTGCAAGTGTCCTCTTCCTTTCAGATTGCACAGGTGAGAGTGCTCAGATTAGGGCTGGAGGTCATAAAATATTGGCTCCCACACCAGCAGTTCCCCTGTGTCATAAATGCATTCTGTGCATTTTTCCTGTGCTAAACACTGTCCCAAAACATCTTGGGGCCTGGTTCTTCCCCTCGTTCCAATGGCCCTGGGTGGCTCAAGTGCCCATTCAATGACCAGGACACAGAGGTCTTAGAGGGATGCTCCATGAGGCCCCAGGTGCTAGCTGCTGCCCTACCAAAGTGTGAGGCAAGGGACAGGGCATTGTCTGTGGGAGGCAGTGGTCAGCCAGGCTTGGTGACTCTACTTGGTGGACAGATCCTACACCTGCCACCTCTGATGGATCCACTGCCTCTGTGGCTGTTTGTACTGCTGATGCTCCAGTGGCTGCCTCAGCATTCCAGCCTAGGCCCAATGCCACTGAAGACAGACCTTGCCCCTGGAAACTTACAAGACTCACTCAGCTGTCCCCAGGAGTCCCCAGACTCTCATTCTTATCAGAGACCTAGGAGCCCTACCCCCTGGCCCTCCCTCAACAGCTGTAAATGACGATTTACTGCTGTTATCATCATTACTGTCTTTAGTGGCCAAGGACCTTCCAAGGTGCCAGGTCTGGAAGGAAAGATGTCCTTGGGAGGTGATGACACTCAGTACACAGGTGCTCAACAGGTTGCTTCCTCCTATCCTCAGACAGTCTTTGACATGACCATTGACACTCCCATTGTGTGGAAAGAAACCAGCCCAGTGTTACACAGCTGGTCAGCAGCACAGCTGGTCTCAAATCAAAGGTGCCTGGCCCTGCCTCCATGAGGGACCTGCCTGCAAGGGAGGTTGACCCTGGCTTTGAGGAGCCTTTCCTGAGCTGCATGAATCACCTCCCCTGTTTGAGGCCCCAAATTCTGCTTACATCGCCTTCCTTGCCCTGTCTCTGCTTGGGCTATAATCAAGGTGACCCCAGCAACCCTTCATGGACATCATGGTACTCACTGACATTCACTTTTGGCTAATCTGACTTCAACACCCACTTACTTGGTCTCTCCTTTTACAACCAAGGCAACCAAAATCTGGGGCTCTTTATGCAGGTGACAGTATACTAATAGAATTGAATGCCATAGTTGTGTTATCCCCATTTTGTTTTTGTTTTCCTTGTGTCTCAGGGTTTTTCTATTTATGGTAAAGGCATTGGCTTTCCATTTGTAGCGTGAAGAGAATATTTGCAGTTTACAATAATGGTAAAGAGAGATGTAAAGCAGTGGTTTTCAGCTGCGAGAGGCCTGAGCAAGTTTGAGCATACTCTGTGTGATGAGGCAGAAACAGGCCTTTGGGAGGTTTAGCTTAGGATGGGTCCAGGAAAGATAATGGACAGTGTGGGTCTGACCTGGTCACCAGACCCCTGGGTCCTGCCCACCTGCTTGGCACTCCCCACCCATCACTCCTGATGCTGCCAAACCCTCTGGGTATTGTGGGCAAATCCCCTAGGAGAGAGGCTGACAAACTTCGTCTCTTGAAATGCACAGATTCCTTGGACATCCCTGGGAGCTCAACCATGAGAGTCAACTTGGTTTTCTCCCCCTCATTAGGGTTCAGAATTAAAAATCCACCCTCACAGGCAGTAAGATAATATAGATAAGTGACATCATCACCCTGTTCCAGATGTTAACTTGTCTAGGTGGGTTAGGGGTGATTTGAGACCACACAACCTTGTGCCACACAGTGGAATTCCTGGGCCAGAGGGAGACATTTGATTGCCATGCTATGATCTTATCACTGAGTGTAAAGACAGTCTTGTTTCATTTTGGATTCTTTATTCTGTTGATATCTTCTAAGGGCACTTTGAATTTCCAAGCATATAATAATTTCTGGTTAGCTTTTAATCCTTGACTTCTAGCACAATTCTGTGGTCAGAAACCTGCTGCATGATTGGATTTGTCTGAAATATATTGAGATTTGCTTGATGAACAAAATAAGTCGGGTTAATTTTTGTAAATATACCATGCATGCTTAAAACCAATGTAGCGCCAACATTTGTTCCCGAGATACAGGATGATGGATGGTTGGCTCCATGGATGTGGTGGAGATGGTTTACTATTGGGACCTTCCGCATCTTTCTGATGTTTTGTTGCTTAGAATATGAATGGCTGAGAGGGTGCGGTGGAGCCTCCCACTCTGCTTGTGTGTGAGGTTCTTCTTGCCATCCTGCCATCATTTGTTTCTTATGTTTTGCAACCAAGACTGACTGTGAGAAACCCTGGGAGCTCAGGAAGGAAGGAGCCGCCCAGAAGCAGGGACAGGGAGCTGGTGGGGAAGACCAGAAATCAGGACTGTGAAGGTTCCAGAGAGCCTTGGGGGGCTGAGATGGGGAGGGACATTGGAGGATGAGGGTGCTCCATGGAATGTCCACTGTGAGGTACCACATTCTGGGGCTGGGGATTGGTGGAGAGGGAGTATAAAGCCCCAGGGTTGCTTAGGCAGCGCCCAGACAGGAGAAGGTGTGCTGGAAACCAGAGCCCTTGTCTCCATCTAATTGCTCCTGAGCCTCCTGCTTTCTTGCCCCACGTGTCCTGTTGCTTCCCTGATAGACTTTCTCCCTGACTTGTAGCTGAACCTCCCATCTCCCTTGAAGATTCAATTTGAACCAGATCCTTTCCCAGACCCCTTTCTCCTCCCGCTCCTCCAGGTGCCCAACATCCTCCCTTCCGCTCCCTCCCCTTTCCTCCCCTCCCCTTCCCCAACTCAGATCCTGCCGAATCCCCATCCCCTTCCCTCCTCCAGCCCTAAGCCACTCCCACCTCTGTCCTGGCCGCCTCAGGGCGCCCTGAGAGGACCAGGACATGTGGGTGCTGTGGCTGCTCTTTTGGCTCCTCCTGTTGGGGTTTCCCAGCCATCAGTTCACCCATGTGAGTAGACGCTGGACCTGTGGGGTTTCTTCCTTGTTATTGGCTGTGTCACATGGCAAATAATACAGTGCAGGCCTGTAATTTCAGTGCTTTGGGGGGTTATGGTGGGCAGATCACCTGAGTCCAGGAGTTTAAGACTAGCCTGGACATCAGAGCCAAACCCCATCTCTACAAAAGATTCCAAAAAAGATTAGTTGGATACCCACTGCACTCTTGTCTCAAACAAAATGAACCAAAACCAAGTGAAATGTCATTTGAGTTTTGTGTCATCTGGTTTGATGCCTTTTTAGGAACTTCTGAGTCATCCATGTCTTCTGCTCTTGGGGGCTCCCTCTAGGGAGTCTGTGTCCAGTCAGTGTGATGGGAGCTTAGAAGCAGCCTATCAGATGGAGAGGAAAGGGCTGCACTTGCTGGGAGGTTTGCAATGTGGGAGTCACTAGGCATGACATGATCAGGATGTGAATGAGGACTGTATTGTCCTTTGTTTTGTAAAATGTGTATTGTGCATATCATTGATTGACCCAAAGGAGAAAGGGTCTTAAAGTCCTTATGTTATCCAAATACAAAGAAATGACAGGCTAGGTGTGGTGGCTCACACCTGTAATTGGGAGGCTGAGGCCGGTGGATCAGTTGAGGTCAGGAGTTCCAGACCAGCCTGACCAACACGGTAAAACCCTGTCTCTACTGAAAATATAAAAATTAGCCAGGCATGGTGGCAGGTGTCTGTAATACCAGCTACTCAGGAGGCTGAGGCAGAGAATGGTTTGAACCCAGGTGGCGGAGGTTGCAGTGAGCCGAGATTGCGCCATTGCACTCTAGCCTGGGCGACTGAGCAGGACACTGTCTCAAAAAAACAAAGAAAAGAATTTTTTTGCAATTTTTTTTTTTTGAGACAACGTCTCCCTCTTATCTCCCAGGCTGGAGTGCAATGGCATGATCTTGGCTCACTGTAACCTCCGCCTCCCTGGTTCAAGCAATTCTTCTGCCTCAGCCTCCTGAGTAGCTGGGATTCCAGGTGCCTGCCACCACACCTGACTAATTTTTCTATTTTTGGTAGAGATGAAGTTTCACCATTTTGGCCAGGCTGGTCTGGAACTCCTGACCTCAGGTGGTCTGCTAGCCTCAGCCTCCCAAAGTGCTGGGAATACAGGCATGAGCCACCACACCTGGCCTTTTTGTGATATTTTTTAGATCATCAGCTATTGTTAGTGTTAATGTATTTTATGTGTGGCCTAAGACAAGTTTCCTTCTTTTAATATTGCCCAGAGAAGCCAAAAAATTGGATATCCCTGCTTTACGCCAAGAAAAAAAGACACTCTACATTTGGAATGCCTAAAAACACTGCCAGCCATGCAGAAAACATGAGACTGGTAACTTCCAATCTTTTTTGAAGAAGTGGAATCCCCTGGTGATATCTGAGGGGTGTGGTTACCTCTTGGAGGAGGTTGATGGTTTCTAAAGATTATTATTTTTTACTGAAATATTGTAATGTCATTGACATTTTCATTATTTCAACTATTATTATTCCAGGTGATCAGTTTTCCACCTGATTATTTGTATCCCAGGCATGACTTTCTTGGCATTCTGTGGATGCTTATCACTATTGTGTTTCTGGGAGTTTCTACAGTTGGCCTTTTCTTCTGAAAAATTAGCTTTTGTGTGAGTATACTAACTTCCTGTAGAGGTATACTTGTAATCACAAATAAGAAGAAATTATTTAAAACAATTCATGGTTCTAGAGTTTATTATGAATATTGGGTTTTACTAAAAACATCAGGGAAATGATTTATTAGCATAAGAATTATAAAAATATCTGCCATTTACATTATGAAAATTAAATAGGTTGGTGTTTGTTTAATAGAATGTCAACAGAGCTTTGGGTCAAAAATAAGTTGGTTTTTTTTTTTTAACCTTTGTGCTCTTTATCAGAAATGGAGTATGAAGTTTTGGCACTTAAATAGGAAATTCTATCTAAACTTTTCTGCTTTATAATTCTATTTTATGGCTGGAAGGAAAGATTTCAGTTTCCTCTCTAAAGATTCACTGCAGAAATGAACTAACAACAGACAGCTTAACAGGAGAAGAAAAACATAGAACAGGCATAGACATGGGAGCCAGCCAAAAGATGAGACTGCAAGAAGGGTCAGATGGTCGATGCTTAAAGAGTGCTCTCTTTTCAGGAGAGAGGGAGATAGATGGAGATGGAGGCAATTGAGAGGGGGAGTAAGTGATTTTTAGGGGAAATGAAAGAGCCCAAGGAACAAACAGTTGGACTGGGACAAAGTTCCTCTGAGATCATAGGGAAGAGGCAACAAACTGCAGGTGAAGGGCAGAGCTGCACTGCCTCTCATGATGCAGAGAAAGCCCCAGAGAATCTGTTGGAACTGCCCTTCAGAGAATCAATGAAAAGTGTGTCTGGGCAGGGTAATTTCGAATGATTTCACTCAAAGTGCATGTTCCCGTTTGCAAGTGGAGAGGGATCAGTATGTCCAAAGTCCGTACTTGATAGGAATTTGTCTGCCAAGTTGTGCCATCATTTGACCCTTTTTGTCCATTGGGTAAATTGAGCTGTACATTTTCTCTTGCTGTTCATGACAGTAAAAATGTGATTCTCTGGGGGCTGACCATTATTCTGAACAATGATCCAAGAAAAAAGCACTAATCTCACAATGCTGTTTTATATTCAAGGGAAAAGGAAGTATGTTTTATTTTTACAACCTAGATAAATATCTGCCATTTGGGACTGTCTTTCAAGATATGTAGAAAACAGAAAATAGATGACTTATGAAGCTATCTAGGCACATTTAACAGTCTCTCCTTTTTTTTTTTTTGAAATGGAGTCTCACTCTCTGGCAAGTGGGAGGAGGAAAAAGAGGGTGGTGAGGGGGAACAGGGGGGCAAGCAGGAGGGAGAGAAGAGTTGCAAAAATACAATTGGAGGAAAAGAAAGACAGGGAAAGAAGACGGTGGGTAAAACAATTTTGGGTAGATGGAGGCAGGAAAAGAGGGTGGCAAGTGGGAGGAGAAAAGGGGATGCAGAGAGGGAGGGGGAAGAGAGAGTGGCAAGCAGGAGGGAGAGAAGGTTTTGTGAAAAGATGAGGAGAAACGTTTTTAAGTGGATAAAGGGGGAAAAGAGGGTGGCAAGCAGGAGAAGGATAAAGGTGGCAAGTGGGAGTGGGAAGAGAGGGTTGGGAAAGAGACGATGGGGAAAATAGTTTGGGGTATCTGGAGGACAAAAAGGGTGGCAAGCAGGATAGGGGAAAGAAGAGGGTAAGCGAGAAGCGGGGAAGGCTTTGCGAAAAGATGGTGGGCAAAAATTTGGGAGGTAGTTGGGGAAAAGATGGTGGTGAGCAGAAGTAAGGAGAAGGGTTTGTGAAAAGAGGGTGGGTAAATGTTTTTGGGTAGATGGAGAAGGGAAAGAGGGTGGTAAGGAGGAAGGGGGAAAAGACGATGAGGAAAACAGTTTTGGGCATATGAAGGGGGAAAAGAGGTGGTGAGCAGCAGGAGTGGGGAGAAGGCTTTGAGAAAAGATGGGGGAAATGTTTTTGGGTAGATGAAGGAGCAAAAGAGGGTGATGAGAGCAGGAGAGGGGAAAAGAAGGTGTCCAGGGAAAGGGAGAAAAGACGGTGGGGAAAAACAGTGAAGAAATGTTTTTGGGTAGATGAATGGCAAAAACAGTAGTGAGCAGGAGAACAGAGAAGCCCATTCGAAATGACAGTGGGGAAAAATGGTGAAAAAGTTTTGGAGTAGATGGAGGAAGAAAAAGGGTGGCAAAGGGAGCAGGCCAAAGGCGGTCAGGAAAAGAAGATGGGGAAATAATGGTGGGGAACAAAGGTTTTGGGTAAATCTTTTTCTGATATTTCAATCAGATTATTTGTATTTTTGCTTTTGAGTATTTGAGTTCATTATATGTTTTGTATATTAACCCCTTGCCTCATGCATAGTTTGCAAATACTTTCTTCCATTTTCTGGATTGTTCCTTCAATGCTACTGATTGCTTCCTCTGCTTTGCAGAAGCTTTTACGTTTAATGTAATTGAATTTGTCTATTTTTGCTTTTGTTGCTTGTGCTTTTGATGTCTATTTGAAAATCCCTTGACCTAACCTTCATAAATTCATGAAGCATTTATCCTATTTTTTCTTCTGTGGTAGTTTTGTAGTTTCAGGTCCTACATTTAAATCTTTATTTTGAGTAGATTTTTGTATACAGTAAGATAATGGTCTAGATTTATTCTTGGACATGTGGGTGTTGTGTTTTCCTAGCACAGTTTATTGAAGAGTTTGTCCTTCCCAAAGATGTCTTCTTGGTACCTTTGTTAAAAATGAGTAGACAGTAAATGTGTGAATTTATTTCTGAGTTCTCTATTCTGTTTCATTTGTCTATGTCTGTCTGTCATTCATCTATCTCTATCTCTGTCTCTCCCTTGCCCCTTTTTTGTGCCACTTCCATGCTATTTTGGTTACTATAGGTTTGTAGAGTATTTTGAAATTAGGTAGTGTGATGCTTCCAGCTTTTTTCTTTTTATGCAAGATTCTTTTGTCTGAGGTATTTTGCATGTCTATTTAAATTTTAGGATTTTTGTTTTTATTTCTATGAAGAATGTCTTTTGTAATTTAATGGGATTGTGCTCATTCTATAGATCCCACTGGGTGATATAGATATTTTAACAATATTCTTCTAGTGCTTGGACATGGGATATCTTTCCATTTACATGTGTCTGCTTTAATAGCTTTTATCTATGTTTTATAGTTTTCATTGTGGGATCTTGTGCCCTTTTGGTTAAGTTCATCTCTAGGTATCATTTTTTGGTGGAGATAGTAGGTACTGTAATGAAGTACCTTTCTTGATTTCTTTCTTAGGTGTTAAACTATTGGCACATGGGTGTGCTACTCATTTTTGTATCTTGATATTGTGTCTTGCAACTTTAGTAAATTTACTATTTCTAGTAGGTTTTTTTGTAGAATCTTTAGGGTTTTCTATCTATATGTATGCGATCATTTCACCTGCAAACAGAGACAATTTGATTTCCTTTTTTCCAATTTGGGTGCCTTTTATTGCATTCTCCTGTCTAATTGCTCTTCCAGTGCTATGATGGATAAAAGTGGTAAAAGTAGCCACACTTGTTCCAGATCTTAGAGGAAGAGCTTTTTAACTTTTCCCCATTGTTTATGATGTTAGCTGTGTTTTTGTCATATATGGCCCTAACAATGGAGATGGTTCTAGTTATGGGTTTGGTAGAAAGGCTGATTGCTGTATTAACAAAAATTCCTATCCCTAGTTTGTTGGATGTTTTTATGATGAAATGGTGTTGACTTTGTGGAAAGTATTTCCTGCATCTATGGAGATGAATATCTGGGTTTCTTCATTCTGCTTATTTGATGTTTATTTGCAGGGATGGCTTTAGTATGCAAAACCAGCTTGATTTTCTGAGAAAAAGATGTAGTGATCGTAGTCTATAATCCTTTAAATATGTCTTAGTATCAAATTATGATTATTTTGTTGAACATTATTAATTGTGTAATTATGGTAGACATTGATCTATGCCTTTCTGTTCTTGTGATTTCATTTCCTAGTGTAATTTAGTATTAAATTGGGGATGGGATTGCCTATAGGTTGGTTTTGTATTTAGAGTATTAAGGGTTAGAAGTTTGGAGGATAAAATTTAGCAGAAATGGGACATACTCGAGGGATTGTGGGAAGAGTGGCATGAGGTCAGTGTCAGTCAGGGTTTAGGGTTAGCAAGAGAGTGCCTATAGCTTTCACCAACAGTAAACTTTATCAGTCCTTTTAATCTTGCAAATCAGGCAGGCAAAGATACTTCAGTGTTTTAATTGGTACTTCCTTGAGTTCCTTGTTGAGGCTCAAACTCAGCAGAAGTACCTCGGAAGAAATTAGGACATAGAAGTGAGAGGGTTGGAGTGCAACTTTGCCACAGTGCATCAGCCAGTGGCTGAGCTGCAGAGATTCCCAACTTATTTCAAATTTTGATGAAAAATAACATGTTTTATACCGTTATCTCACAAAGAAATTGGACTTTTTCAAATTTATATGGCTAATTTCATATATTTTTGGTTATCATATCATGTAACTAAAAGTTTTTTTTCTGCTTTGAAAGTTTGCAGAGGGCACGTCCTTGCTGGTGATTCTACTCCATGTAAGACTTTCTGTATACATTTTCATTCTTGTTTGATTTTAAGATTCTTGTATCAATGTTGCTTCATAGTTGAACAGATTGGAAACCCTGCATTTCCTGCATGGAGATGGTGGCTGAGGTGATCCATTTGTTATGAGGTGCCCGAGGCTATGAAAAGCAGGTGGGGCCTGAGGTTTATCTGAAGCCAGAAGCATGTGGCTTGAAGATGTTCAGCTTTGAGAGCAAGATGGGCAAGTGGTGCTGCCTCTGCCTCCCCTGCCATGGGAGGAGCAGCGAGGACGACCTGAGCTATGAGGTGGAACACAGTGACAGTGCCTTCCTGGAGCCTGGGTAGGACAACCCTGGGAAGATCTTGGCAAGCTCCACAGAGCTGCCTGGTAGTCGCGGAGCACAGTCCCCAGAGAGCAGCTCATCCTCATGCTCACGAAGAACATGTCCTGGCTTGGACAAGAGCGACAGGAAGAAAAGGTAATGGGCCGGTCAAGGGCTGGGAGGGCAGATAACTGGGGCATGGGGTGGGATGCACCCTCCTATCACCAGCCCAGCTACTTCACCTCTGCAGGCCCTGCAGCACCAGGAATGTGGAAGTCTTGGGGGAGTCAGACCCCAGGCCTCTTCATGAGCCACAAAACGAAAATGACACTTTAGCTTGTTTCCATTGCACCCATAATTTCCCATAGTGTACTTTAGAGACAACTTTAAAATGATTCAACTCACAAAATTAGTCTATACGATATTTTATTTTTGGCGTAAATACTTTTTTAAGGTAAGAATTTGTTTAAAACAGTGTTGTTTTAACCTCAGCCTTCTTTTTCCATAGTACTTTTTAGAACTAAAATTTATTCAAATGCCAGTCCTTGCCAGAGTTAGGACAAGGCACAGAGCCAGAGCTGACACAAGGTTAGCTCAGGTCCAGGGGATGGCCAGGGCCAGGGTCTGGGCCAGGGAGGGGCCAGTGCAAGGGCAGGGAAAGGACAGAGTAGCACAAGGCCATGTTAGGACCAGGGTGGGGCTAGGGCAGGGCAGTGCAGAGCCAGGTCCAGGACAGGGACAGGGCAGGGCCAGGCCGAATGCCGAGGCCATGTCCAGAGCAATTCCTGGGCATGCCAGTGCCAGTGTAGCACAGGGCAATTGAAAGGCCAGGGCAGGTAAAAGCCAAGGCAGGGCCAGAGCCAGGGCAGGGCCAGGGCCAAATCAGGGTCAGGACTATGGCAGGGCCAGTGGCAGGGTGAGGGCCATGGCAAATCCAGGGACAGGGACAGGGGCATGGCCAACTCAGAGGCAGGACGGCTAGGGCAGGGTCCCGCATGGTCAGGGTTGAGCAGAGCAGGGGCAGGTTAGTACAGTGCCCACTTAGGGCTAAGCCAGGGTAGGACCAAAACCAGGACAGGGCCAGAGCCAGGGTAGAAATGGTGCAGGGTCATGGCAAGGGAAAAACTAGGGGCAGGGCCACAGCTAGGACAGGGCCAGAAGCAGGCCAAACTCAGGGCCAGGACAGAGTATAGCAGGATCAGGGCTTGGGAAAGGGCAAGGTCAGGACCAGTGCAGGACCAGGAAAGGGCAGGGCTAGGGTAGCTCAGAGCCAATGCAGGGCAGCTCAGAGTCAAGGCAGGGCAGGGCCAGTGTAGATCAAGGACAGGACCAGGAAATGGCAGGGCAGGAACAGGGAAGGTCAGGGTTGGGACATGGACATGGCAGGACCCACAGTAAGGCAGGGCCAGAAAGGGGCCAGGGGGCCAGGCCAATGGCAAATCCAGAGAAGGGCTAGGTCAAAATCAGAGCCAGGGCAGGCCAAAGATAGGGTAGGGAGGGCCATGATGAGGTCAGGGGCAAGGACAGGACTAGAATAGCATAGGACTAAGGCAGGGTCAGAAAAGGGCAAGGCAGGGCAGGGTCAGCTCCAAGACATGGACAGGGCAGGACCAGCACCGTGCCATAGCCAGGGCAGGTTCAGGGACAAGGCAGGGTAAAGGAGGGGCCAGGGCCAAGGCTGGCATAGGGTGGATCCAGTGCCAAGGCACAACCAGGGCAGGGCCAGGACGTTGCTAGGGTCAGTGTAGGGCCAGGCCAAGGCTAGGTCACGGACGGGGCCAGAGCAAGGGTAGGGACAGGGCAGAACCAGGACAAGGCAAAAGCTTTTTTTCCTAGTCTGTGGCTTGTTTTCTGTCTCTTAACACCCATTTTAATTTTACTTTTTGAACTAAAGAAGAGGAATGGTCAGCTTTCTGTTACTGTTGTAACGATGGCAGAACCAAGAGAGAATGCACCCAACCTTGTAATCACACTGGAAGGCCCTGATTGTGGCAAGTCTGCTAATGTTACATTGAGCAAAGAAAGTTAATTACAAAACAAATTGGAGAGAGAAAAAGAATCATAAACATAGATTTTTTATAACAGCCAGGCACAGTGGCTCATGCCTGTAATCCCAGCATATTAGAAGGCCAAGGTGGGGGGATCACATGAGGCCAGGAGTTCGAGACCAGCCTGGTCATAATGGTGAATCCCTATATTTACTATAAATACAAAAATTAGCCAGTGTAGTCGTGCATGTCTGTAATCTCAGCTATTCAGGAGGCTGACTCAGGATCATCACTGGAACCTGGGTGATGGAGGTTGCAGTGAGCTGGGCAAGAGCCTGGGCAACAGAGCAAGACTCTGTCTTAATAAATAACAACAACAACAAACAAAAACAAAAACCCAGAAAACTTTAAAATATAATTTTATATTGAAAAATTCTTACATAACTTTATCTTAAGATAGTTGATTATTTTAAAAACACAAATTAAAATGTCCAAACATATATTAGTCTATATAAATTATATTAAAATAAAATTTTAAAGTATTTAATAAAATTATATATAATTAAATGGACTATAAACATAAAAATTTTTAACAGTATTTCTAAGAATTAAATTTTAATATTGAAAACACACTAATACAAAGCTAGAGATTATAATTTTCTGTCAAAACAAAATTTTCTTTATTAATTTACTCTGAATAAAAATTTTAAAAGTTGATGTTTAATTCTAACATATATTTCTCCTTAAAATTTCTCAAAATTATATCTCAAAAGTTCAAATTTTGTTAACCTTTCTACACAAAATTTACAGACTTTGATTTTCTACCTTTTAAAAAGATGGAATTTTTTACTTCACTGATATAATAACTTTTTAATTTAACTTTTTTGACAACTGCTATAACATTTTTCTCCACTTCTAATTCTACTCTTATGGCCTGATGCTAAAATATTTGTTTTAAAAATACTGAAAAAAATTATTCTATATAACTCAATTTTCAACTTTTAACTCTTAATATTTCTAAAGTATTCAGTATAAACAAGATATTTCTTATGAGAGTTATATATGCCCAATATCAAAATACTAATTTTCTTATTTTCATACTTCATAATATGCATTTGTAACTCTAGATACACTCTTCCTATATCTAATTAAATACATATATTCTTTTTATAAGATTTAACTTCCAAGTTATATAAAATACTTCTTAATAAAAACTAAGCAAAACAATTAAACTGCATACAATTTTTATTTAGCCTTTTGAATAATTGACCTAGGTTGGGTGGGGTGGCTCACACTTGTAAATCCAGCACTTTGGGAGGATGAGGCAGGCAGATCACCTGAGGTCAAGAGTTCGATCAGCCTGGCCAACATGGCGAAACCTCATCTTTACTAAAAATACAAAAATTAGCCAGGCATGGTGTCATGTGCCTGCAATCCCAGCTACCCAGGAGGCTGAGGCAGGAGAATTGCTGGAACCCAGGAGGTAGAGACTGCAGTGAGCCAAGATCATGCTACTGTTCTCCAGCCTTGGTGACAGAGCAAGACTCCCTCTCAAAAAAAAAATAAAAATAAAAATAAATAATGATCTATAAAACAAACTTTTCACATTTTATCAAGTAAATTCTCATATTGTCTTTCTTAAATTTTAATTCCAAAAAGACTAATCCTAAAATGGGTTAAGATATTAACATCCATGCAACTTTCTATTATACTTTAAAGTGCTGTTGTTGTATCCGGGGGTTATCAGATCACTGCTGGCTTCTCAGGCTCAGGCTACAATCTTCATAGGCACCTGACTAATCAGACAACCCGGGAAGAGGATGAGGCTGATCACCACTGTGAGGCAGATCAGGGTTGTGGGATCAGCTTTGTGTAACTCACAGTGACACAGATAGAGGAGAAATGAGGCAAAAACCTCCCAGATGATCCATGCTGTCTCCACTTCCCTCCCATTGGCCTGACCCACAGTTCAGAAGGGGCTTTCCTAACCCTTCCTTAAGAGCTTCCACCTTTTCAGACATAATAATAATTATTATTATTGTTATAATTAATAAGTTACCATTTGCCTATGAGAATGGCCTGTCTCTGCATGTCCTCCCTGTCTCTACCCATAGAAAATGTTCCATTGAGTAGCAATATATTTCTTGGGCATGTTTTGAAGCATGAAAGTTTGTACATGTCTGGTTTCCACCACTCACTTGATGGGATTTTAGTTTCCAGGTTAGAGATACATTCACAGGTGCACTCATAGCACTGACCTCATCCTCAGATCCTCTGTCCCCTTGATTAACCAGTAACACTAGTGAGCAGCCCACACAAAACTGGACACTGAATCTTGTCTTTCCAAAGATACAAGACCTTGACCCTGAACTACAGGGTCACACGTACACACATAGACCACCCACCCCCATCACCTCCAAGTGCACAGGGGCTTAGTGTGTTTGTGCCTCCCTGTGTGTAAAATAAAAGAAAAATATTTTCATACACAGGAGGGTGGAGTAGGTGGGCATGCCTTGCTCCTGAGGCCCTGGGAGTGTCCCCGCCACCCTGCACAGAGGGACACAGTTTATATGTAGGAGAGGAAGCTCTGGAGGAATCATTCCCTTTGGTCAGGGCACAAGAATGTCAAGGATAGGAGAAGACTCCTGCTCTGAATGACTCATGGCCCCATACCTGGGAAATGCCACCAGGATGGAATGAGGAGGGTGAATATGGCAGGAGAGACCAGTGGGATTGTCAGGGCCAAGTTCAGGCTCCACTGTCAGCAGGACTAGACCTTAGCTTAATAGTCAGTAAATAATGCTGAAATTGGTATGTATTTTTTACAGAGATGGTTTCTCTATGTTGCCCAGGCTGGTCTTTAATTCCTGGGCTCAATGGATCCTCCTACCACAGCCTCTAGGAGCTCTGAGTTTGCCTGTGTGAGCCACCACACCCGCCTGAAATCGATATTCTCCGGACACATATATTTGCACAAATGTGCCCCTCACCTGTTTGTTGTCATGTGACTTTGTCGTGCTGTTTTGAGTGTTTTATGTTCTGGTCAGATCATCAATCCTAGATAACTGATAATCAGTCATTTCTTTGGGCTCTGACAATTGACAAGACCTCCACTCTGAAACGGTGGGATGGAAATTGTCTCATCCATGGTGGTTTCAGTGTCTCGGATCCGCGGTTGCTGGGAGCCTGGGAACTAGTGGTGTGGCCCCAGGGAGGTCCTGGAGGGGAGTCACAGGCTTCCACCTCTGGGAAAGGTCCCGTCGCCTCCGGAGCTCAGACCGGCAGGTGCGGCCCTCGAGTCCGAGGGGAGTCAGTCACCTCCTGGCAGCCGTCGCCAGCAGGGCACGGAAGTCGGCAGGGGTAGCAAATAAAAATGTTCCCACTCTCCTTCTCCTGCCGGGGTCGCACCGGGCCTGGCTGTGGTCGCCAAGAGCTCCGAGGCTAACGCCCCCAATGGGTGCTGGACGCCCTCCGCCCGCCCCAGATCGAGAATGTGATCCCAGGGGGATTGGGAATGGACAAGCTTGTGGCTCTCGCCAGCCCCCTGGGATCCGCCCGCAGGCATTCGCGCCAGTTGTCGGGCGCCCCCTGATAGACTTTCCATGCACTTTCCCTGGAGTTCCATCGCGGGCGTTCGCGCCGGGTGTCGGGCGCCACCTGGTGGATTTTCCATGTACTTTCCTTGGAGTTCCATCGCGGGCGTTTGCGCCAGGTTTCAGGCGCCACCTGGTGGACTTTCTATGTACTTTCCCCAGAGTTCCCAAGGATAATTTGAGGCATTGTTATTTTAATTAGACCAGTAAACAAAATTCCACAGTATAGAAAAACGAGCACAGAAACAATATTGGCACCAATATAATGTCAAAATATATCATATTAAATTTAAACTGGAATTACTTTTTCATTATGTAGAAAATCCTACTTTATCAAGACTTGATAGACCAGTGATAACTGAGATAAAATTGAGGATTGTCAGCTTAATAATAAGGTAAAGTCTGATTGTACTGATTTTTATTAAATGTATTTTGGAGGTTCACTGGTTGATAAAAAATGTGTTAGAATTCTATTATGTGGGAGCCAGAATTCAAACAGACTATGGAAAACAGTATTTAATAATTGACAATTAAAAGTAGGTTCTTGTAGAAGTGGCTTGTGAGCATGAACAGATATGGTCTCCTTTGTCTGTCTACACAAGTGTGCCAAGATGGACTTTGGTTTTGTGAAGAGGGCCTTTTAATAAGCATACTCAAGGACAGTTCCCTTCTTTCAAGTAGAGCAGACAGTACATTTTCTCTGAATCATGCAGGTACTCACAATGTCTTTTTAAATTAAAAGTTCTCTCTTGTGAATCCCCAGATGACAAATTCTTCCTGCACCATAGCTTCGAGTTTATGAGGCCCAGGACAAACAGTCATAGTAAGAATTATAAAAACACTTAAAAAATGCCACTGAAGTGGACAGTGGGAACACAAGTAGTGGTGCACCTATGGGCTTCAGGGCCCGTTGAGAGCTGAAAGGCAGTTCTTAGATGTAATAAAGAATGTAGGTGGCTAAAACAGTGCTACAGGAGAATGTCCAACATTTTTTTAAAGATACCTAAATGAAATGCTTCCCAATTATCTGCTTTATAAAGGAGACCTTCTATATGTTCAGTAGGCAGCGAGCAGGCCAGGAGAGTCGGCCAGTGCGGCTCTCTGCCAACACCATCTGGCAGCTCGAAGTTAGTCTCTGACTTCTTTCAAGGGGAGAAGGAGAATGTGGGCTTTTGGGTTTTTAGGAAGGTTCAAATTGCATAAGATGCACAGTTTAATTAATGAGAAATTTTAGAGGAAAGGATTAGAAGCAAAAATAAAATGATATCTCATCAGGGAAGTCTGGTGGTAGCAACAATAATTATCAGTGTGTATATGAGTGTCTCTCCTCAATATTCAGAATGCATTTTTTATAAAAAATGTACTGTTTAATTTACACAAAATTCTCAATTTGTGGGTGAAAAGAACTTAGGCATTAGAGCTTAAAGAAGTGTGTCCAGGTTTCACCATCAGAAAGTAGTAAAGTCAAGGGTTCCCTGAGAATGTAGGCTGAGCTAGCATTCTCTACTGCAGGGCCTTATGGTACAATGAAAAATGAAAGAATGGAGGAAACATTATTTATCAAAAACAAAAGAATATCCTAACTTAGGACTCACATGTTACCATCATAAAAACATTGTCTACTGCAGCCCAAATAAACTCTAACACGGAATATAGATTGTGAACTGGAATGCTGTAGAGAAGGAATCATTTTCTAGTGAGAGTAAGACAGGCTGTGTAACAGCCTTTAGCAGTTCATTGAAAACTCCATTTTATTTGTATTTATCTAATAGCTTGTTTCAAAATCGAAAGGGCAACCTTAAAGTGAGTAAAACACAGAACCAATTATTTTTCTGTTTCAACAAAAACAATTGGTTCCTCACTCTACTGTCAGTTTTGTTTCTGTTTCAAGACTGCTGGCAAATACTTAGGATGGCATGAAGTGTCATTTTGCCCAGCTTCGATCTCTGCATGCTCTCTGTGCGATGTCAGAAGAGTTACTGAACCTGCCTGCAACTCAGTTTCTAATCTCAAAGTGGAATTAATCATGGTTCCAGGATCACAAGACTGATGTGAAGGATCAATTGGCCAACCTATGCCAAATTCTTACACAAGCCCAGGTGTATGTTGGGGGAGGGTGTGTTAAGTACACCAAGCCATTCTGGGTGCTGAGATCAGGAGACTCCTGGGGTTTACTGGACGCAGAGTGTTAGATGGGTCCTTGCCGCAGTCTGTGCGTGGTAAGGTCATTGCCTTGCCTACATCTGCAGTGTCTCCCTTGCAGGGGGATCTTGGGGAACATTGCCCTGCAGCTACACTAACATGGATTGTGCCCTCACCATGCTCCAGGCACTGTTCCAGGTGCTGAGATGCACAGAGTGGGGCAGGGGCAGAGTGGGGCCTGCCTTCCAAGAGGATGCACTCTGGAGCCCATGGAATAAGTGTCAGCAGGTTATGATGATTGCTGTGAATAGTAATTCAGAGTAAGAGACACTGCATCTGCTGGAAAGAGATGCTTGAGCAGAGATCTGAGGGAGGTGAGGATGTGAGCAAAGCTGTTGGCCAAGAATCCTGAACTGGCAGGAGAAAGTGGCAGGTAAATCCCATGCTGTGTGGTAGGTACATGCTTGGCATGTTAAGAACAGTGAGGGGGCCAGTGTGAGAAAGCGGGAGATGGGGAGGGGGCATCGTCAGGGAGGAAGGGCTGGGGTAGAGATTACATCTTGAAGGCTGTGGGTCATGCAGAATAGCATCAGGAAGGACAATTGACTTTCATCTGGAAGGGTAGAGGGGCCACTGAGTGGTTTTCAGTAGGCTGGAAACATAATCCAATTTAGGTGTGACAATGATGTGACTTAAACATTAAAGCTCACTCTGAGTGCAGAATGAAAAAGTAAAATGGAGTCTGGGGTGAGGTGAGCGGGGTTAACAGAAGATGTAGTGAGGGCAGTGAAGTTATGGCAGTGGCCCAGAGGAGTAGCTATTTTGGTGAGCAGGATTAGTTGATGGGTTATGGTGGACACGAAGGAAAGACAGAAGTCGGGGACGACCTCCAGGTATTTGACAAGAAAACTGGACAGGTTCACCTGCCTATCATTGAGCTGGAGAAGTCAGTAGGAGAAGAGGTTCAAGTACAGAAGGTCACGGGTACAGCGGTGGGCATCAAAAGCCCCAGGAGATGCTACTATATTTCTAACTGGACAGTGGTAGCAGTGTCTTCTGCCTGGGAGGAGGGTTGGGGGTGAGTCTAGGAAGGCGGGCAGGGCGGGAGAGGTGGCTATGGCCTGCAGGGCCATTCGGCTTGGGTTTTACCTTCTGGGCAGCAGGATACTGAGTCTGGCAGCAGGGTCAAGGACAAGCATGGAAAGCCTTCATGAAGAATGAGGAATAGACTTGAGCAGAATTTTGGGAGCTTCATGAAGGACCAGGGGATTTTACGATTTGGGAGGAATTGAAGCATTCTAGCATGATGTTCCATGGAGCAGACTCAGAGCCTCATAAAACAATGTGGTGCCTGTCCATGTTTTCCACTTTAAGAGGGGAAAGCTTTTATATGGAACCCTTGGATTAACCCTTACTGTCCAGCCAGTGTCCATCTTTGTTTTGTTTTTCAGTTACATTGTTGTTTTTCTAATATGGTGCTTAAGTGATGGGCAATGAACATTTGAGGAAAACATCACAAATGGTGCCATTTAGAGGTACTCATTTAATGATCTGAAAGTAATGAACAAATAAATGGAAGACATTTCTCAGAAGTCATTAAATACTGAGGAAAGAGCAAACTTTAAGAAGACAGATAAGCTGCAGCTTAAAACCCGCCGAGTTCAACTCTGAAAGAATTTACCACTAAAATGTATCTGCAGTTGCCATTATCAATCCCATTCTATGGAAATCAGAAGCTGCTGTCCATATAAGAAAAATAACATTGTGAAGAAATACATGACATACTGCCTTCACTACTACTGGTAGTGGTACGACACCTAAAAGATTTTTTCTTCCCCAGAAGCAACACAGTGACTTGTACCCTTTCAAATACCAAGTAAGAAAAATGTTGAAACAGAACATGGGAGTAAGTGGGACAAGTTTTGTAGAGAATAGGCATTCAATATAAGGAAATAATTCCTATTTTAAGAGAACCAGTGAATTAACCTGGACTAAAATTTAAGGGTAAGGAAACAAAATTCTTCACCATTTATATTATGTCTAAGATTATTGTCAGTAATAGGGATGTCATCTCAGCTCACAAAATTCCACTGCCTCACAGAGTGGAGCCTTTATTTGTCCTTGAAGCACTCGTGCACTCCAGTTGGTCTCAGGATGAGCAGAGCTCTTGAGCTGTATACAGTTCAGTTTAAAAAACCCTAACCCTAATCCTGGAGTGTCAGCGAGTCCAGGATGTCTGCTGACTGTAAACAGAGTTAGCATCCATGTGATGAGGACATCCTGGTTTCCAACTGCAGGACTGATTCATCACATGCTGCACATTATAGCTCACCAAAGGCATAGCCCTGTATTTCTGTGTTATTTTGTTTATCAAGTGCTTTCAGTGAGCCACAGTGAAACAAAGTAAGCTGAAGTTCCTTCTTAGTTTAGCAGCAGTTCTTAAAGATTATGCAGCTTGGTAGAGGGAATAGCCAGTTTCCCAAGCATCTGTAAAGGTCTCCTACATGAAGACACTTACACTAGGGGCTAGGAAAACACAGCATTTGTCTTCTGTGATACAGCATGGGCCTTTCTCTCAATGGCTGTGAAAGTGTTGTATTTCATAACCACGCACTGCAGATGAAGCATTTTTGAGGATGGTCTATGGACACAGGAGAGGAAGGCTTCCCAGTTCAGAAAAATAACCAACAACCACAACAGCGAAAAAAAACCCCTCTGCTACTTCCCTGATAGGCATCTTCAGAGCTTTTTAAGAATCTGTTTCTTACCTCCTACAGCCTATCTTCAGTTAATACAACAAAGAATACACTGTGAATCCCCAGCCATGACCTCTATTATACAAAGATCTACAGTTGTACAAGAGGCAGTTATGGCAGGAAAGGGCAGATACTGAAATTTCTCCAAGAAAAATGTATTTATGTGCAAATGTGTGTTGACATACTTAAAGTAACAAAACTAATTTTGACCAGGAAGTGGAAGCTGAGCTCTGAAATTCTTAAGCATAGGATTCTATTCTATCACTATGAAAATGATTTGGGCATTTGTGAGTGGGATTCAGAGCTAAGTGGGATGGTGTTTCCCTGAAACTGGTGGAGCAGTGTGTCTTTATCTCTGCTTCTGGAAAGAGCCATAGAAAACAATGCTAGCAGAGATATCACTGTGGCTACACAGTCTCCACCTGGTCAGTCATGAAGTCAAGCCCTTGTCTCTGGACAGCCAGGGCTGTTACCATCTAATGCAAGTTGGGAACATTTTCTCAACAGAGAATGGAGCAGCTTAGGAAACTTTACTTTCAACATTAAGATATAGTTTTTCTACTAGTGCCTGTGCTCCCACCTTGATTTGTAAGGTAAAGAGACAGTACAGACCTTCTAAAACCTTAGCCCCTGTGCATGGCCTAAAATTGAGTGACTAACTTGATTACAGTTATGAACTCCATGAGAGGTGCAGCCTGAGGCCAGATCTGGTTTGACCAATGGTTATATGGAAGGAAAATAAAATAGTACACAATATAGCTTAAATAATAAGCATAACACAAGTAGTAGTTAATTTTAAGTAAATGCCATTTAATAGTTGTAAAAAGGCTAAGGAATTTAAGTAACCTCTCCCTAGTGAAGCTGACAAGCTGGAGCTACAAGCATATCTTGCATTCCAGCTTAGTTGTAAGCTGTATTTTTAAAAATGTAGAGGCAAAGCAGACCTGATAACATCCTCTCTCTGCATAGATAAGAGCACCAAAGCATATCTTTAGGTCTGCAGCCCAATACTCCTGCATTTCCTGTTGTGATCTCCTTGGGTGTCCTCCCAAACCTTTTGACCCTCTACCTCAGCTGCAAGGTTGTGGAGTCAAGTGACCATGAAGCCCAAGACTGTAAAACCTGATTGACTGTTTTTGTTTTAAACCTGGTTCCTGCCTTGTTTTCCCGCCTCAAACTGCATATAAGGTAAACTGCCTTCTTTCTTTGGGTCAGCAGTCATTTTAGGCATTAGCCCACTGCCAGCCTGGGTGCCCAAATTAAAGTTATCTTCAGTCTTCATTGGTCTCTTTATCTTATTTGGTTGTAGTTTTGCTACAACATTTGGCGAGTCAGCCAGGAGAAAGAGATGACAGATTTACTGTCTCCTTTGCCTGTGGGGCTTTGGCCCTGGAATTGGGGAGATCTAGTTCCTAGGCGCATTGATGGGAGAGCTTTTCTAGAACAAGGGCTTGGTTCTCCCACATCCCAAGGCCTACCCCTATCAGCGCAATAGGAACCTGAAAAGAGATTGCAAGACAACTTTCTATGCAGCACACTCCAAGAATCACGGTAAGAAAAGAGGGCCCTATACGTGAAAGAGAGGTTGCCATAGAGACCAGATGAAAGAGAGGCTGCCATAGAGGGCAGACTGTTGGAAATAAATTTGGGAAATAGGTGCTTAGTGCTGCAAAGAAAAAATTAGTACTGAGACAGGATCTTTCAGCAACGCAATTTTTACTTCCTGGACTGCAGGAATGGTACTCTCACTAGCCATATTGCCACAAGAGTACAAAGAATAAAGGAACACACAAATTTATCCCTTAGGCATTTGAGGTCATCCTTATGACTATGTCTGATCTCAATTGTCTGGAGCCACACCTCACAATCTAAACTAAAACCTGGTTGGCTAGCAAAACTTTTCTAAACAGGTATAAGCAATGGAGAGCTGGGAGATGCCTGTGAGCACGTCCAGCACAAATATTTTGATTAAAGTACAAGGACATAGAGTGTACTATCTGCCTGTAAGCATGGCATATTTAATAGCTAAATAAGATAGGGCTTAACAAAGAGTTATTAGCACACCTATTCTTTAACAAGAAAGGAAACTTCAAAAAGGAACTTTTCTACTTCCCACACAGACAACAGAGAGGCTGTCGTACAGGTCAGACACAAACCCTGCGGCGAGGTAAAGCTTGCTGGCAGGGTGTGTGTGTGCGTTTGAACCCACCTGGGACATGAAAGAGGCTCATTTCATATGATAAGGAGTCCTGGGGTAGGGGAAGTAAGTGTGTGGGTGCATGTGAAACCACCCGGGAGACGAGAGAGGCTCATTTCATCTGATGAGGAGTCCTGGGGCGGGGGAGGTAAGTGTGTGGGTGCGTGTGAACCCACCCGGGAGAGAAGAGAGGCTCGTTTTGTTCAATGAGGAGTCTTGGGGTGGGGGAGGTGTATGGAAGTGTGTGAAATAGATGGCTCCAGGAGGAGCCAGTGTGGGAATGAAGTGTGAGAGGCCACAGGTCCGTTAGAGGGGACTGAGCTGGCCCAAAAGAAATCAAAAAGGCTGTATCAGTAAGCCTTTAGAGATTGAATACTTAAAGCAGTTATTACAGAACTCTTAGCCTGCCCAGTAATTAATAATCGGTAAGGCAATGAAGTGTATGTTTATAAAAAGATAAGAGAAAGGTATTACAGGCTGGAGCCACCACCAAGCCAAAAAGGAAAAAAAAGCAGGGGTGGGGAAGCTCCATTTGGAAAGTTTCTCCTGATTGTGGCTACTGCCCAGACGGTGAACAAGCAGCACCGGCACGTGTTGCTCTCCACAGGTGTCCCACGGTGAAATTTCATCTGTTCTTTGTATACAAGCAGCATCCCATATTGTAATTCTCTGCTAAGTTTTAAGTAAAATTTAAAGTTTGTAAAACGTTTTTTCTGATATTAGCCACTGTTGTTGTTTGAATCCTACTCTTAATGTGGCTCTTTTAAAATCCAATTTATGTAAAACAGTAACCTCTAAAAAAATACTAAAAGCCCATAAATTAGTAAGGAGCAATTAAAAGCCAGCCATATAGCTTTGCTCTTTAGTAGAAAAGAATTTCCTAATTAATTAATGAGTTGCAAGACCCGTTTTCTATTTTAAAATGCAGCACTACTAGCACAAGCCGTATTTACCCTTAATTTAGAAAATTTAAATAACAAATTTCACTCAGGTATAAAAGGAGGCCTACAAATTAGTTAAAAAGCAATTAAGAGATAAGCATGTAAAACCACACATTACCCTTTAAAGGAGAACTTTAAACCAAATTAAATAATATTAGTTCGATTAAAAAGAAAAAATGTTAAGCCCATTCTCAGTAAGTAAAAACAAAAAAATTGTATGTAAGTGTAGTGAAAACATATGCATGAAGGACTAATTTAAGGTAGTCTTTGCTCTGCTAATAAGTCATTGTTTTCAGAACAGTTTGCCAATTTAAGATCTATAAATGTGATCAGCCTAAAAACTCAGTTGCAAGATTTAAGCTATTCTACCTGTGGCTTTAAGCACATGGTTAAAGTATTTTAAGACTCTGCTTCTAAAATATTTTCAGATTTCCTCTTAAAACTTCATGTTACCAATTTCAACTTGTTATCTTAATGATTAATGCAGTCTATTGCTAAGTTAATCTTAACATCAAGATTCCTTTAAGGAAAGAGCAATTTAAGGCAGTATTGCACTTCTCCATGCTTAAAGCTTTAACACAGCTTACTAACAGGTCAGGTAAACAAGGGGAGGCTGCAGTCTAGTAAAGACCACATAATTCAATCATGCACTCTAAGTTTACTAGCAGTCAGAGCTAAAATTGAAGCTGTAATACTAGCATTAAAACCTTTCTCTGCTCAGCACATAAATGTAGTAAGTGACTTGGCTTACTCAGTTTATTTGTTTCAAAATCTTAAAGCAGCTTTAAATCTAATCTCAAGCCCAAACAAACTTACAAGTGGTAAAATCACTGCTTATCCAAGACAGACAGAAACAGAAAGATTAGAGAGAGAAATAGAAAAAAAAAATTGGTAAGAGAGAAAGAGAAAAGGGTAAGGAAGGCAAAGAGAAAGAAAGACAAAAAGGAGAGATAAAGTAAGCAAAGAAAGAAATATTAATAAAGTTATAAAATTGCACCTTTGATAAGAAGGTAATAAAATGAAAAAAGTTATGTCTAAGTTTGTCAGTGAATGTTGTGAAAACCATTATAGAAGGGAATTTATTATGCAAGTAAGTTATGTGAATTTTGCTTTACAATCTAAGCAAGTTTTAAAATATTTTAAAAGTAGTTCTGTGTGTGAACATATTGGTTAAAAGTTAAAGTAGTGTCATCCAGTTTTTCTGTAAACTGGCAACAAGGTTTTCTTAAAGCACTAACTTCCTCTTTTACAAAGATTATAAAATGTCTCTTAGCACAGGCATCAATGCTGGACTTTCCAGTACACTAGCACCAAAAACTCGAGCCAGCCTAGGACACAAGCCCCAGACCTCATCTAAGGAATGCTAAAGAGGACGACGCAAAAGGCTAAGCAAATCCTACTTAAGATTTGTGTATTTTTTATTCTTTCACTCTGTCTGCAACCTGTGACTGCTGCATTCTATCAAACTTATCTTCTAATCTACATTTTTCTGCCCCTGTTACTTAAACTAACACCTTCTTCACAGCTTCTAACAACGCAACTGCTATCTGCTGCGTTTGAATCCCAGATTTCTCACTTTTGGCTAAGCCTCTATATGAAGCTACGAAAGGGGGCAAAGAAGAGCCCCTCCTCTTGGAGACAGAGCAAGCAAAAGCTTTCAAAGAAATTAAAAGAGCATTAATTCAAGCCCCAGCCTTAGAATTCCCTGACCAAACTAAACTTTTCCTCTTGTACATAAATAAAAGAAAGGGGAATAGCTGTGGGAGTCCTAATGCAAATGTTTGGGTCACAGCACCGGCCTGCAGCGTATCTTTCCAAACAATTGGATTCTGTTGGCCCCGTGGTTTTAAAGCAGTAATGGCCACAGCCCTGCTGGTTCAGGAAGCTGGCAAACTAACTTTAGGGCAAAAATTAATTATCCAAGTGTCACACACCATAATTATCCTGCTAGACCAAAACAGGACACCATTGGCTAAACAAAGGATGACCAGATACCCAGGGCTCTTATGTGACAACCCTAACATAGTTGTGGAAACAGTAAACACCTTAAATCCAGCCACGTTATTACCCATAGAAGAGCCTGAAATACCCCCTGCAAATTATTGCATAGATGTGGTGGATGAGGTATTCTCAAGCCAAAAAGATTTAACTGGCCAGTCTTTCCATGACTCAGATGTGCATTATTTCACAGATGGCAGCAGTTTGATTTCAGAAGGAATCTGCCAAGCAAGATTTGCTGTAGTAACATATGATTTTGGGCCCAGTGGAGGCTCAGTAATACAGGCATGACCCTTACCTGCAGGAACATCAGCACAAGAGGCTGAGCTAATTGCTTAAACAAGAGCCTTGTTGCTGGCAAAAGGAAAAGTAATTAATATCTATGCTGACTCCAAATATGCTTTTGCTATGCTGCATGTCCATGGAGCCATATACAAGGAAAGAGCACTTCTGACAGTATCAGCAAAAGAAATAAAGAACAAAGAAGTTTTGTAGCTCTTAGCTGCTATATGGGTATCAGAAAAGGTAGCTGTCATGCACTGCAAAGGACATCAGGCCGTTGGTTCTTATGAATCTAGAGGGAATAGAAAAGCAGATAGAGAGGCTAAGCGAGCCATTATGACAGCTCACCCTCCACAGAACAAAGCTTTAGAGATGACTCTCCTTCCAGAACCCATACCTATGGAAAAACCAAGTTATTTCTCTAGAAAAAAAAAAAAAAAAAAGCCTTGTTTGCTCAGGAGGCAGGACAGTATATCAAAGGGGATTGGTCATAATTCTCAGATGGGAGGCTAGCCATCCCTGACATAATGGCTCCTATGTTTGTAATGTAATTTTATGAAGGGACACACATGAGCAAAACCGCTTTGATGCTTTAATCAGATGGCATTTGTATGTGCCACATCTCACTGCTGGAACTTGTGCAGTCTGTGAAAATGCCTGACTTGTACACAGAGCAGCCCATGGCAGGGGCCAGTTTGGCCTCCAGGCATTCAAGAAGTAGGAGCAACCTCATGTGAGAACTTGCTTGTAGACTTTACCGAAATGCCCTGGACAGGGTGTTATCTGTATATGCTAGTGTTCATATGTACCTACTCTGGATGGGTAGAAGCTTTTCCCACTCACACTGAAAAGGCCAGGGAGGTAACCAAAGTATTATTAGAAGACATTAGTTCTAGAGTTGGGCTGCCTCTGACTCTTGGGTCTGACAATGGGCCAGTATTTGTAGCTGAAGTTGTCCAGAGTTTTTCTTAGCTACTAAAAATTAATTGGAAATTGCACACTGCCTACCACCCCCAGAGCTCAGGGAAGGTGGCGTAAATAAACCACATATTAAGATAGCTGTTTAAAAAAAATTCTGCCAAGAGTCCCATTTACGGTGGAATCGGGTGTTGCCCATGGTCCTACTTCAGGTCAGGTGCACCCCAACCAGACAAACTAGGTATTCACCTCATGAAATTCTGTTCAGGAAACCTCCTCCCCTTATTACCCAAATAAAAGGTAACCTCAAGGAAATAGGAGAATTCACATTACAAAAACAAATGCAGGCCTTACAGCTATTAAAAAAAAAAAAGTACAACACATGGCTGAAGCCTGAGGAGTCCTTGTCGGATAAGTAAATTTGGACTGAAATCTTAATACTTGGTGCTACTTTAGTAATATTTACTGTTATGCTGTTATGTTGTTATTGTTGCTGTTCCTTGAGGGACATTCCTTGCCCATGCCTGGTATAAAAATGTTGCTTTCTATTTTAATCATGTTAGCCCTATGGCAAATTTAAAAAGGGGGGAAGCTTTGGACGGATGTCCTATGTGTACCCATACTACATGAATAGGAAACACAGAAGTTAAAACCTTTATGTATCAAACCCATTATAATTGTGAAGGAACTCCCCTAGGAACTTGTGTATATAACCAAACTACTTACTGTGATCTTGGTGATAATCAACCCTATGTCTGCTCTGACCCCAAAATTCTACCTGGGACCTGGTACAAACTTCGTGATAAGTCTGGAAAGGGAACTCTTTATAATTACGTTATAATAACTCTTTATAATTACATTCTGCCCTCTCATTAGGTCAGAATGTATCTGTATTTAGATGTCTGCCAAATAACGAGAACACTTTTTAAAACTAAGGTAATAACAGTGCATCCACTCTGCTCTAGCTGCCCTCACAATGGAGTCTTGTCAGCATGTGCCTCTCTCATTCTTGTTATATTTCTAATTACAAAAAAAAAAAAAAGAGATTATACACATTCATTCATACCAGTCGTACTGTGTACTGGGTTAGTAATTCCCCATGGACTAAGGACATATACAAACCTCTCCATAGAATGGTATAACTATGACAGCTGTGTAATAGGAAGCTCCTGTAGCCTCATTGAATTTAATGTTCAAAATCCAAATTCACCCCATTGGACAATAGGCACTAAGGTCCCAGTTGGGTACAGCGATGCTCTAGTGTTTGGCTCTTAAAGACTTCCATTGTTGGAAAATACTGTATAGCTCATTGAGGAGCCACCTATACACACCCTGTAGGTGAATTGGCTTGTTTAGGGCAATAGTACTATAATAAAGCTATAGGAAAAACTTCATAGTGAGAAGAAAATACAGAAGGTAAAGGCAGCTCAAAACCATCTCGCCCTAATGCATTTTCTGGGTTCCTTTCTTTAAGTCACTCTTGATACCAACTAGAGGCCCCGAACTCATGGCAAGTGCCTGCAGGCCTCAATTGGATCTGTGGTCAACAAGCCTATAGGCAGTTGCCAGAAAAATGGACAGGAGCTTGTATGTTAGGTAGTATTAAACAGTTACTCTGTTACCCTTAAGACAGGGAAAGACTTTAGGAAATCCTATTTATGATAAGCCTAGAGATAAGGGCAAACGAACAGTGGACCTAAGAAAAGGATATACAAATCAGCAATTGGAGAGATACAGATTGGCCTTCAAAGAATAATTAACTATTATGATCCAGCTACTTGGGCCCATGATGGATCATGTGGATATTGTACTCCCATCTACATGATTAATCATATCATCAGATTACAAGCAGTATTAGATATTATAACTAATAAAATAAAGCTTTGGATTTGTTAGCTGTTCAATCAACACAAATGAGAAATGCAATTTATCAAAGCAGACTAGCATTAAACTATCTGCTGGCCTCAGAAGGAGGAGTCTGTGGTAAATTTAACTGTTGTTTAGAAATTAATGACAATGGACAGGCAGTTATGGAAATTATTGCCAAGATGAGAAAGTTAGCCCATGTTCCAGTCCAATTCTGGAAAGGTTGGACTCCAGACTCTTTTTGGTGGATGGTTTCCATCTTTTGGTATTCAAGACTCTCACAGGGAGTGTAGTACTCATATTAGGTGACTGTCTAATACTCCCTTGTTTATTGTTCCTCCTGTTTAGGAGCATACAGTCCACTACAGAGGCAGTGTTGACAAGATGACAAGACACACCACCTCCCAAATAATGGCACTAAGTAAGTAATAGGTATTACCTTCAGAATAAAGCTCATCTCATGAAAAGGTAGAAAATTATAAAATTAACATAGGTCTTCTATAAGGCATTTTCCTTTCCCATGTCTTCCTTCCTTACCTTCTACGTGGCTTACAAACCACAGATGTACAAGAATGGAGTGAAGAGGCTAAGCCTTAGACATTACTTAAAAGATAACTAGCTAAGGTGTAATCTAACTCCTATCCAGGCAAAGAGAAACAGCACAATGGAAAAACTCTAAGTTTAACTTCTACTGGCTTACCTGTGCTCCTCTCAGAAAAAAAAGAGAGAAGCCAAAAAACTGTGCCCCCCAGGTGGATGTGTGGTTAGTCAGTGATGGGTAAGACTCCCTGAAAGATGGGTGCGACCTAAAACAGGCACAGCTGCAGGGAGGCCAATAGAGGCAAAGGTCAAGCCAAGAGCCATTCTGCTCTCACAGAGAAACAAGCCTCGCTAGGAGCAGATAAACCAGTAAAGTAAATTCCCGGGCAAACAGGTGAATTGCCTTGTGGCAGGCCTTGGGCTTTATCCTACTATCCTAGCATCATGTGCATCATAAAGAAGAAGGTAAAAGCTTGCTGATAATAGATTCCTTTAAAAGAAAGGTTTTAAAGGGCAGAATGTGGAAGGAAAAATAAAAATGAAATAAAATAGAACAAAATATAGATTAAATAAGCATAATACAGGTAGTAGTTAACTTTAAGTAAAGGCCATTTAAGAGCTATAAAAAGGCTAAGGAATTTAACCTCTCCCTAGTGAAGCTGACAAGCTGGAGCTGCAAGCATATCTTGCATTCCAGGCTAAGTTGTAAGCTGCATTTAGAAAAAAAATAAAGGTAAAGCAGACCTGGTACCACCCTCTCTCTATATAGATAAAAGCACCAGAGCATATCTTTAGGTCTGCAGCCTGCATATACTTCTGCATTTCCTGTTCTTCTGATCTCCTTGGGTGTCCTCCCCAACCTTTTGACCCCCTACCTCAACTGCAAGGTTATAGAGTCAAATGACCACGAAGCCCAAGATAGTAAAACTTGATTGACTGTTTTTGTCTGAAACCTGCTCCCTGCCTTGTTTTCCTGCCTCAAACCACATATAAGCTAACCTGCCTTCTCTGTTGGGGTTGGCAGCCATTTTAGGCATGAGCATGCTGCTGGCCTGGGTGCCCAAATTAAAGTTCTCTTTGGTCTCCATTGGTCTCTTTGCCTTCCTTGGCTGGAATTTTGCTACAACAGTGACACAACTAGGTAGGTACAAAATATAACCTCCTTTTGTTCCCCCTAGAAACCCTGAAGAAGATATTTAGGCTGTTCACTGATATGAGTTATGATAGGCCTAGTGCTTTGTCTTTCTGAAGTGTGCAACTACCGTGGATCTTGGAGAAAGGGGAATTCAATGTTTTTAAAATAGGAAATCACAGAGTTAAAAAAAAAAGTATATGTCTGTGGGCTCCATACTAATAGAAATGAATTTTAGCTTCTTAGAACTAAACTCATAAATATGTATTGTTAAGGTGATATGAAAATTGGATCAAAAGAACTTTATACTCTGTTATTGTATTCAAAAGGGAATAGCTTTAGGGCCAGTAAAGAATTGAAAATGACTGACTTTTAAGAACTGGGTAGAGTAGGCAGGCATCGATTCTGACCTCAGCATCTCTCCATGGATGGTGGCTCTCAGTTCTGATCTAAGCCCTTTCATGGGAGAGAAAACACTTTAAGCAGAGCTAGGGCCTCACAGCCAGGCACTTAAAAGAAGTGCCAGGAATCACATGATCTTCTCCTAAGTCCCCAGGGCACTCATTTCTTGGGAACCACAGCTGGCTTTCTGTTGGGTAAGTCCCCTTTGAAGCCAAATTTGCAGTTAAGCACTCAGTTATTCAAAACTGATTACTATTTGCACATCCAAAAGCAGCTATAGAAACCTGAGGTGGGATCCATGCTCCTCAGATGTGGGGCTGTCTTCTGGGTTTGTGAACTCCTTGTCCTCCTGATACCATCCTGTTTGTCTAGATCTTCTAGGGGAGTTTCTAGATTTATTCTGCTTATACTACATAACATTTTGCGATCTGGATAACTTCACTGAACAGACAAAAAATGTTCTGTGTATTCCCTGAGACTCACTCCACTCTTCTTGAGGGTTTATTGTGTGACACTGGATCCCATGGAATGTGCTGTGGTGAGCTGGCACACTGAAGGGTGCAGGACCCCAGAGATGACAAAGATTCCATTATGTCTGCTACTCACTCTCCAATCCTGGCATATCATTCACAGCACAAATGCTCCCAATCCAACTAAGGATGAAGTTTGAGCACAGCAATCTAGTAAAGTTTTTCAGCATCCCCTCGGTGCCTCAGCGCCCCAGGCAGGTGACTCTTAACAATATGAGAACTCAGGTTTTATGTGTCTAAACCAAACTTCTGAAATCCCATATGAGTGGATTAGGCTCTGCTTGTCCAACTGCAGTGGCTAATTGGTTGTTAAAATGACAAAATATTGACATAAATTAGCTCTGTAGAATCACAAAATGATAGATTTTGAACATCAGGTTAGATGGATGGATAACCAGCCACAACCAGACTATCCCTGGATGTTTGACAACTAAGGTTTATCAATACAAAACAGTCCCCTAGGCAGAGTGGGAGCTGTGTTTTCAGATTGGAGTCTTCACGTGACTCCCTGGTTTTTTTAATCTTGAGAAGAATTGATAAGAAATAATGTTTTAATGCTTTTTCTTGTTTTTCTTTTTACAAGCTTTTCACAGATGTCAGCCAGCTCAGTAAAAGATGAGACCAATGGCAATATCACAACATTTACCAGTAGGGGCTTCTGGATGGCTATGACAACAGACTTCAGCCTGGGCTGGGAGGTGAGTGTGTTCTACTCAGCTGAGCCTGGCAAGAACCCAGGAAGAGCTTAAGCCTTGTCTCAAGCTTGTGTTTGCTCTGATTCAAACAATTCGTAAAAGAGCTTCCCTGCCAGGATTTTGATTTGATGGCTATTCCTCTCTTGCCAAGGATCATGTATCCATTGTTACCATTTTTTAGACTCAAGGAGCTGGGGAAGGTGGTCTCCCCAAGGCATCCTTGCAAAATCCCATCTTCCCAGATAATCTTAAGGTCTAGTCTGGTTAACCTAAGGAGGAACCAACTTTTAGGAGTTACTAAAGCAGAGGTTAACCTATTTTAAGAAATAATATAAAATCAACCTCATACTCTTATTTCTATGCAAGTTCTTTTCAGAAATCCACTGTGGGATGCAATTATCCTTTAAGTCTTTATTGGTTATACATTTAATTCTTTACCGCAGCCATAGTCATAGTATTTACTTTCATTCTGTGGAACTCAGTAAAAATAAACTGATGTAGATTGTGCTTCTAGGGTACACCTGGCACAGCTTAATTTTGTACTGAGAATTGTGTGCAGTTTCCAGGCACATGCAATGCACTTGGCTCTATAGTTTAGATGTGGTGCCTAAACTTGCTCTGTTAGGTGAGGTAGAGACCTTCCAGTGAATACCTTCTTGGAGGAAAAAGTTTAGTTCTCTGGCATTTGCATTTTTAACAGGGAGATTCACTTAAAGCATGAGTTGGCACTCTCTGCCTTTAGGCACAGGCCTGTTGACAGTCTCTTACTCTGTCCTCTGAATTATGTTCTTAGGCCTCTTTGCCCAGCAGTCCAGTCCCTTGAACATAGTCAGAAGGGTCAGAACATCTACAGGAGCCCTAAGCTGCCATCAGTGCTTGTGGTATTCTCTCATACTCTCCGCCTTCCACTTCTGCAGAGAGGGAGGATACCACAGAGAGCCTCCGGGGCCACCTTGCTGGGGCTGGCATCTCAGTGAGGAGACAGGCACACTGCATCATACAGTTCACAGCATCACAGAGACACCTGCTCATACACAGATGCATGCCATGAGGACAATCACATCTCTAGGAGCTGGAGAGACAGGCCCGCAGAGCAGCTGGGAGTTGTTCAATGTGGGTTGTGATGCAGTTTGAATGTGCTTTCTACTCATGACTGTGGGAAGTTACAGGGCCTTGGTAGTACCCAGGGAACATACAGGTCCCCCCCCTCAATATTATTAGCCACTTTTATTACTTTAGGTATTTCCGATAATTTTGTTTGAAGTCATAGTCTCCCATGTTAGGGCTTTTTATAATGATTCAAAAATGCTGCATAAAGAGAAGAAGGTCTTCCTTTCTGTCTCAGGCCACACAGGGCACATTCTCATCCATCCTTTCCCTGAGACCACCCAGGACCTCCAGATTTGATTGGAAATTCAACTCCCCTCATCCTGAATTGTTCAACCCTTTTTAAAGCCCCTATTTATGGTGAGGGCATGGCTATGCACTGCCAGGCTGGCGTTATTGTTCTAGGTTTACAGAGGATGAAATGGAAGCTCAGGTGTTTTCAAAACCACCCAAGGCCTCGTAGCGAGGCCACAGCCCAGGTCTTTTCAAGACTACTCCCCAGGGAGCAGATGAGAAAAACCAAGCTGCCTTCTGTATAATGGGAATTTTATTTCATGGTATAGTGGGGGAGCAGCGTGGTTTTATTCAGTAATTGTCAAGTCCAGATGGATGTCCATTCTCTAATTGCTTTTTCTGGGTTGGAGGAGGTAGAACTTTTGGTTTTCATTGTGTAGCAGCAGGTTTCTAATCTCCTCTAGATAAGCACCTGAAGTACAGGGTGGCCACCTGTCTCAGAGAGCATGCCAGATCTTATGATACATACACTATTGTGTATGTTATATCGATCATATAGAGATAATAACCAAGTGGGGCAGTGACTTTCTGTCATCTCCCATGCCAACTCGTGTGAGAATACACTGTGAGGGCCACCTTAGGGAATGTCCCCTAGTCCTTGCACTCCTGGCAGAAGAGCGAGTCCCCCCATAAGCTCTTGTGTAGGAGACTGCAACAGGCAAAGGAGGAGTCCCTAGAAGTCAGGTTATGCCAGCACCACTTGGTTCTTCCTGACTCAGAGAATCCCGTGGTTGCTCTACCCAAGGTCACTTGTCCATGCCTGTGTAATAGAAAGATCTGGGCAAACATTTTAGAATGTTGACAATTTTACCATTGTAATAAAATATGCTGCTCCGAGTGTATAACACTTGACAGTCATGCACTGAATGCCACTGTGCATCATCTTTTTGCGCAATACATATTTCCCTGTGCTGTTTTTACTTTGAGGAAGACATATTTTTATGATTGTTTACACTCCATTTAAATTTTCCGCATGAGTTGAAACCAGTGCTTAATTTATGAATTGGGGAAAACTGATGTAGTAAAAAAAACAAACTTTGGAGTTAGGCTGACTTAAATTCAGTTCCTGACTGTCACTGAGTAGTCATTAATCTTTGGCCATTACATTTTAATCTCCTAGATCCACTGTATTTTTGTGGGTTTTTTGTTTGTTTTTGTTTTTCCTAGTTGCAGAGTCTCAAACTCTCGTTTGAAAACGGCCAGTAAATATGCATATTCCAAGAATGGCCACTTGGGGGCAGCACTGTCACATTTTTGCTTCATGATTGGCGATCAATATCAAATAGCGTGATCGGTAACTTGAAGGATATATATGTATCTAGAAGTTTTGAACTAGACACTGAGATGTGTTTGTATATATGTACAAGCATACATATCTATACATTGTCAAGTTCAAAGCGTCAAGTTCAAGGCTTCCTTCATGAAATCAGATGTATTGGCTGACGTGCAATTTTTAAGGTAACATTTTATATTGGCAAGAATCAAAATATGATTTAAAAATTTCTGAAACAGGGGAAATTACAAAGTGTGGAATACTGTGATAACACGAAGACAGTAGAGAATCAATATTAATATTTTGGTGTGTATCATGTTTGTGTGTCTGCGTATACACATATGAATACATATGTGTATGCCTGTGTGTATGCCCACATAGTCTCCTATAGTTTTTGAGTGGCCTCACTCTCTGAAAACTTATATGCATAGCTTTGCAATTTAAATATGCAGTATTGAAAATACTTTTCCATGTCATAAAACATTGTTTTGAAACTTAGTGTTATAACATATTCCATCACATGATTATCCTGTATTTATATAATTTCTGTAAAAAATTCATGTTATTTTCATTTTTTTCTGTGATAATGTTGTATGGTTCAGGCACCTACATATATCCTTTGAATAAATCCGAGGAATTGGACAAAACATAAATTTTTTCATATAAATTTTTAAACTGTTCTCTAGAAAAATGATACCAGTTTCACTTCCATCAACAGAGAGTAGAGGTCATCTATTACTTCCTCTCTGGCACCTTATATATAAAAATGAAGTTTCAGCCCATTTTTCTACATGAGATGCAAATAGCACAGCCAGTCTATTAAAAAGTATACATAACAGTTATCCATCTCAAGACTTTTAGTCACGTCAGCTTTGTTTTTTTGTTTTGGGACCTGCCTCAACAGAGCTCCCTTGTCCTGACTTAATTTGGAATGTGCCTTGTTCCCAAGGTTGGATACATGGAGTCTGCCTGGCGTACCACTGCCATTTTCTCTGTCTGCTTCTGCTGAGCTCCCTGCAGACACGCACCCTCACCCTCCCTCATTTTGTTGGTCACTGAAGAGGAAGACTTTGCACTAGCCTGCTGTGGAGGCAAGCAGTGGGGCCGGGGGCAGCACATTGAGCACACTTCTGTTGACTTCCCAGTTGAAGGTCTGTGTTCTCTGCTGAGCATCTTTTGAAAAAGGACTGTGTCAATCATGTATGTCACGTGTGATACACGTGTCCTGTATAATGCCATGTACTCCATGTCATCCCCGCACCGGGCACTCTGGAGGAGCTTATGTGTGCTTGTGAAGGAATGAATGATAATAGAATGAATGAGAAATTAGGCCATCTCACCACTTGAACCTTAGTATGAGGGATTTGGAAGGAGACCAAGAGAATGTCTGGTTCACAGACATGTTTTGTACTTAGGTTTTTACCAGTTTAATAAAGTGTCAGATTTATTTGTGCTAAAAATTGTACTTCCAGGATGCAAATAAGGACATTTCAACACATATTTCTTGCATATTTGGTTTGAAACATAATCAGAAATATTCTGGGCTGTTGTGAAGGCTGTCAGTCTGCAGCCACTGCAGTCAGTTCTGTCTGGCCAGGCCATGCTTTGAACTGTTGGGCACACATCACACAGGAACACATCATACTTTGCAAATGTATCATCTTCAGCACGTATTTGCTTTCTCAGGTCCTGACCCCACAAACTCTACAGACACCCTCCTGCTAGTGATAGAGCATCCAGGGCTTCAGAAATATTAATCCATTTAAACTGCGTAACGCCCTAAAATTTGGTAATATCCTTATCCCCCTTCACAGATGGGATAGATTAAGTAGTTAAAAGTGAATACATGGCAATATAACCCATCCATAATGTCCAGATGCAAAACCTCTTGGCCTCTCCCTATTTTTATAGATAAACTGTAGCAAGCATGCAACAGGAGACTTTGTGCACTACTCAGCCATGGGGACTGAAAATAACCTATACGAGGTGGCGCCATGGCCCTGTGTATGGAGGGGAAGACAGGCAGAGGGGCGTTCTAGAGCCCGGTTAAACTCCCAGTTTCATGGAAGCTTCTTCAGGGATGATAAAGTGCTGCGTGTCTGGAGAGTGTTCCCAAGCCGCTTGGTGGGTCTGCATGGCCTTGAGATTGTTCAGAGCCAGGGAACCTGTGTTCAGCCAGGGTCCTCCCTAGTGTGCAGCCAGCCCGCATCCACCAGTGGGCTTCCAAACACCAGAGCCAGAGTCAGGGTCACAGGGCTGCTGCTGCAGGCATCCCTCCCCTCCCAGCCAGGGGAGAAAAGTGAGCCACGTGACCAGCTCTCCTAATTCCAGCTCTGATGATGGTTTCTTCTGCAGGCAGAAACTGATGGTCTCATCCCCTGGTGCTCTGTATCTGAGCCTTGAACCAAGATGCCCCATAAACACCAGCCAAGTGCACTGGGTGGCAGAAAATCCAGAGCAGTCATCGCCTCACAAGTGTGCGGCTGATGGGGGCAGATTTCCATGTCTACCCTGAGAATAGTTAGGCGTTTGCCCCATGCTGCTCGGGAAGGAAGACTTCGCAGGGTCCTCCCTGCCCAAAGTGTTTTCCTGCTGGCCTGGAGTCTGGAGTTTTAATAGTCTTTTCTCCTATAACCTTCACTGTTTGAAAGAGTGGACAAGACATCTATGGCACTCTAAGGTGAAGAAAATGAATAATTCAGTCCCCCATCGTGCCAGCCACACTCCCAGCAGTTGGTATCTGGCAGTTGGTAGCCGGCTGTGAACAGTGGCTTTGCGCTGGCCAGCAGTGACAGCGGTGTCGCCCCACTCAGCCCCAGCGGAAATCTTGCCACATGTCAGACCCAGAGGTCTTTCTTAGGGTCCCCGCTTTCCCACATGGCCCGGCTGAGGCCACCCACCCCAAGGAGCCACAGTGGGGAGCTGCCTCCCGTGGCACATGAGCACACATGATCTGCGAGTCCACAGACATAAGGGAAATTCCAAAATGTTTTGAGGAAAGTTAAAGCACTTATCCTACAATGTTTTAATGGAGGCAGTTTTCTAGGACATTTTAAAAGTTTGAATGATCAAATAAACTGTGACATCTAATGGGAAATATACACATTATGAATCTAAAGTTTTATTATTGAACTTAATACACATTGTGAATCTAAAGTTTTATTATTGAACGTAGTAAGATCTTATTCTTCCCGATAAGATCTGAATTTTTTTGCTTGCTTCAATCATATTAATAAGGTCCATAAACAGACTATTAAATAGAAACAGAGGGGTCATTATTGTCTGTTAGCATCCACATGTGGAGAAGAAAGACCACAGGGTGGAATCCTAAAAGAGCCCCTTCCTGCAAGAGAGGTTCAGGCAGCTTCTCTGAACAAGTTGCTTTGCGCTGTGAGGGAGGATGAGGCAGCACTTCGCAGTCCTAAGGGGAGGGTCATGCCAGGTGCCCTAGGCTCAGCGTCTTTAAGGACAGGAGCAAAGACCAATGAGGGGACTGAAGTTCATCCTAATGCACTAGGAACCCCTAAAGGGATTTAAGTTGAGCGATCTACTGACTTGTGGGGAAAAAAGGAATGGCTTGGAGCAGTCATGGAGCTGAGTGCTTAGAGGGTAGTTCCCAACATTTAGGGGGTGGTGTCCTGCATTTAGTGGATGGTGCCCAGTGCTCAGGGGGTGGTGCCATATCCAGGTGAGAGATAAAAGCAGATGTCACAAAATGAGGAGAAGTGGACAGACTGGGCAACATTTTGCAGAACTGATGAGGTTTGTTGATAGATTTGAAATGGAATAGTAGCTGGAAAGTGTCTAATATGATTCCCATGTCCATCTTGCAAATGTAGTGCTTTCTGCAACATATCGGCTTGAAGGAGTGAATGAGTGAGAACACTGGCCAGGCAGCAGGGTCTTCTCCAGAGGGTCAGAGAAAAGTCCAATTCTGCCTTGAGTGTGCTGTGCTTGCACAACATCTGGGAATCTAAATGAAAGGACTGGACACGGACATAAATGCCAGCAGACTAGCTGGCCTGGGTGTGGCTGTCAGCCACAGGGCACATGGCTGAGCCCTTCCCAGGGTGACCCACTGCAGGGATGCAGCCCAGGCTGGGGAGTCAGGCCCTGCAGGGTCCAGTGTCCTTATCGCTTAAGGATGGCAGATGCCAGCATTTTCTTACCTGGTGAGCACACCTGCATCCAGGTGCTCACCCAGCCCCCAAGGCATGTGGCTGTCTGGCACATGCTGCATCCTGCACTGCACAAGCATTCAAAGACCTAAGAGGGAACAGCAGAGGATAAAGAAAGACACACAGACAAACATAGAGAGCTGGGCTAGGTGGTCCAAAAAGCTGATGATGTCAGTCTTTTCAGCCTGTCCTGCCTCAGAGTACTTTATTTTATATGTTCACAAAGCATATAGCAAAGGAAGGGTGCAGTTACCCAGAATAGCCTGTGGTTATAATCGTCATACTTCAGTTAACATACCTCAGCTAACAACTATCTTTTGCAGCAAGGTCAGTGAAAGCTGGTTATCTTTCATTAGGTCCAACTGCTCTTCTCCAAGACATACATATTCCCCTATTATGGTTTCACTTCTCCGGAGTTCACTCAAATTTCACAGCAGCCTTGCTGCTGATCCCCCTAGAGCAGTGTAGACTCTCTACACCTCCCCCTTAACTGTAAATATAAGCATAACAAAAATTGGCCCAACATTAAGCATTACTATTATTAGCATGTAGGGTGTAGTACATTGAAACAGACTACACAGGAATTTCATGTCCAAGCTGCATTTGATAGCAGGTGTTACTTTCACAATGAAGGCAAGTTAGATTTACAGCACTGTGGGGTAACACTCAAAGCCTCCGGAGGGATTGCTGGCTAGGCACATCCCCAGTGTTTGCTGGCCTTACTGCGACTATGACTGCCTTAGGTTGCTCTCCTCTTAGGATCTTACCCGTCATTGATTATCCAGTCATCCCTTCAGGTCCAGCATCATGATCAATATCATTTTTAGAGGTTAATGGTTTTATTTAGACCACATGTCACTGAGGAGGATATATACCCACATTTCTTATTTCAGCTTTTGCCTGCAACTTCTGCTAGGACTGATATTGTGTGCCTCTGTTTTGTACAAACACCTCTAGTTCTAATACCTATTTTACTGCCTGTAATTTTAAATGATGCAGTTTAGTTTGTAAGTTTTTACTGTCTAGATTTCCACGAATATAGACCGCTGCATATAACAAAAACAGAATAATTACACAGATAACAAGTATTATGAGCATCCAAAAGGCATGCCTCAGAATTCCAAAAGGATTAAATCCCTGTAATTGACCCAATATCCTTTTTGCTATTTTCGCAGAGTCCGCTATATCAAGGTGTGCATGTTGTATTTCATCTATTTCCTGAAATAATTTAATTAAGCCAATGGCTAAATTATAACAGCCTTGAGCTCCATAAAGTTGCTTTTTAACTGTTTCCGAATTTCATTTTGTATAATTTCAAATTACAGGGGTCACACAGATAGCAATATAATTACTGTGACATCTAAGCCTGTGTCTTAATCTTATTGCCTCCAGCTCATCTCATAGTGGCTGCCTCAAGAGCTGCCAGTCTGGATTTTAACCTCTGATCAATATCCTCCTAAGTGGCCATAAGCTGAGAAACATTTGATATTAATTGATTTACATAGTGGGCTGTTTGAATAGTTTGAGAAAGTGAAATGGCAGCAACTGTAGAACTGGCAACAATTCCTATCAATGTTACAAAACTAAAAATCAATTCCAGTGCTCTTTTACTTTAAGACAACATTTTTTCCATGTGTTGCAACACTGTCAAACCCCTGTCCTCTTAAAATTCTTCTGTTAAATTGACAGGAAGCATCACATGTACAGGCTGCTTCAACACCAATAGACTTTGTCCCCTATTATAAGTAGATACACAGGAAGTAAGATTGCAATTTATACAAGACATGTGAAATTTCCCTCCATATTGAGGTACATTGACCTTCCCTGTTACAATCACATAAGGGCTAGGAACACAAGCCTTTAGTCCATAAATGTCATTTGTGAATATGCTGGAAAAATTGACATAGTCCATGGCAGCGACCAGACACCACAGTTCCTTTTGTAAAGTCTTATGATTTGTTGTTAGAATGTTGTTGATGAACGCTCTGAATGACATGTCTTCTGGGTACCTAACACGATTAACTGTATTGTAAGACCGATCATACATTGTCCAGTTTTTAGAAAGATTATGATTTACAGGGAACACATTAGCACTGTCCTTCCACTCTGGGAAGCCTTTATACAATCTGTTTGCTCCTTCATGGAGACACACAAAGGAGGGTCAGTGGTCCGGCCAGTGTAATTCTAATTTCCATAATAAGGGGAGAGCTCTGGAGCTCCAGCTCTTCATGCAAGTATCCATGTGTCATTTAGTAACACAGGAACTATGGGATTTTTTCTCCTTGTTCCCTCCTTTTTATCTTTCAGTTTCAGCCTCCTCAAGGGTATCACCAATTTCTGCTGGTCCATGGCTGTGACAAACACAGTGTTCAGGGACGACAACTGGCACCCTCTGGGAAAACACAAACATAACCCCGCCCCCACATCATAGCAGGATCTGGTCCCTCCCAACGTTCTGTTTGGAGGTCCTTCCACTGGACCCATGCCTTAGGTATTTTCTGGGTGGCAAAGTGTCTATCCGTGGGGGAATGTCCAGATTCATCACAGTTTAAAAAATTAAGGGTATACAGTACAAGAGAAACTCGGGTAGCTGGAGTTCTTCTATAATCTCCTTTCTCTTATTTTTCAGTTTGAGTTTTCAGAGTGTAGTGAGCACGCTCAACAATAGCTTGACCTGTTGGATTATATGGAATGCCTGTAGTATGCGCAATAGCAAAAGTTGCACAAAAATTGAGCAAAAGTAGCAGAAGTATAGGCAGGACCATTATGTGTTTAAAGACAAAGAGGCAGACCAAGGGTAGCAAAGGCAGCAAGGCAAAAATTAATTACATGTTTGGCCGCTTACCCTGAGAGTGGTTGGGCAAAAATGAAACCAGAGTAAGTATCCACCAGCAGATGTAAATATTACAAATGGCCAAAAGAGGGCATATGAGTAACATCCATTTGCCACAGGCATTTGGCTTAAGACCTCTGGGATTTACAGCTAAATTTTGAACTGGGAGGAAAGTTTGGCAGGCAGAGCAAGTTTTAACAATCTGTCTGGCTTGCTCTCTGGTAAGTGAAAACTGTTTGCGCAGAACGCTAGCATTTCGATGAAATGTTGCATGGGATTTAAGAGAACCCACTAGATGGAATGCGAGGGAGACAAGCTTGTCTATAGCTGCATTGCCTTCTGTCAGGGGACCTGGGAGATCTGAATGTGATCTGATATGTCCAATAAATATAGGATACTTTCACTAGTGGAGCATGCACTGCAGAATTGTAGATATTTGAAAAATCTCTTTTGAGGCAGAGGCAATGAGAGCCGTTGAATGGCTCCCACCACGTACTTGCTGTCTGAGTAGATATTAACTGCCTATGAGTGATCTCTGAAAACCATGTAAACATTATAAAGCTCAGCTCGCTGTGCAGAAATAAATGGGGTGGGCTCCACCTAAGAGCTGCCTGCCGTAAAATACACGGCTTGTCCTGGATGGCTGCCATCAGTAAACACTAATTGAGCTAAAGGAGTTGGCTTTGTTTGGACAATTTTAGGAAAAATGAATGGATGTTGTGCAAATGAAAGTATTTTAGATGAAGGATAATGACATGCTATCTGTCCTGTAAAATCTATAAAGGCTAGTCCCCAGTCTTGAGTAAATTGCCACAGCCACAATTGTTGAGTGGTGTTATATGGCACAATGACTGTATCGGGGTCTTGACCAAAGATCTGATAGCATCGCTGTCTACCCTTAGCTATTAGAGAAGCAACTGCTGAATAGTAAGGTGTTAAAGAGATAGGTGGGTTGTTAGCCAAATGTAACCACTCCACAGGGGAGTCTTTTTGTCACAGCACTGCAGTGGGTGTATCAGCGGTCTGTAAGAAAATTAGATCTAAGGGAAGTTGTGGGTTAATGCGAGTTAACTGAGCCTGAGCTATGGCTTCTTCCACCTGTTTAAGAGCAAGTTTTGCTGGTTTAGTTAAAGTTCTAGAGAAAGTAGGGTCAGGATCACCCCACAAAATAGTAAAAAGTGATATTAATTGGCCAGTAGTCAATTTTAGCATAGAGCGAAGCCTATTAATGTCTCCAAGGAATTTTTGAAATCATTTAAAGTATGTCAGTCCCAGTGAATTTGCAGCCTCTGAGGAGGGATAGTGTGATCAGAAATGATTGTTCCTACGTACTTAAAAGGAGCCAATTTTTGCACTTTTTCTGGTGCCACCATCAAACCAGACTAAGGGCCAATTCCAAGTCCCCAAAAATTTGCCTTAAAGTTTCTTCAGATGAATGTGCCACAAGAATATCATCCATATAATGAATGATATATGCTCATTTATATTTTTGTCTAGCAGATTCTAAAGCAACTGCCACAAAGGACTGACATGAAGTTGGGCTGTTAGCCATTCCTTGGGGAAGTACTTGCCGACAATACCATGTAACAGGTGCTTGAAAATTTGGGGAAGGTACTGAGAATACAAAATGTTCCTGGTCATCTGGATGTAAGGGAATAGTAAAAAAGGCATCTTTAAGATCCAGAACCAAAAGACGATAATCTAATGGAATAGCAGTTGGAGTGAGTAATCCTGGTTGCAGAGCACCCATGGGCTGTATTGTGGCATTAATGGCTCATAAATCTTGTAATAATCTGCATTTGCCTGGACTAAAATTTCACCTGTGTAATCAGTATTTATAACTCCAGGTAGTACTAAAAAATCTTTTGAAGTAAGAATACTGTGCCTAACAAGCAGCCCCACAGTTCCAGGGGGCAGTGGCCCCCTCTCACTGCCCTGCAATCCCAAGTGAAATGTTCCTGTTTGTCACACTGGAAACAAGTTCTAGATTTCTTTTTAGGACATTGTCATGGAAGTTTACTCTGAAGAGCAAAGGCTAAAGTTAATTCCTCAACATATGCTGGACCAACATCTGCACAAAGGTGAATGAAGTCATTTAGAGTAGCTTTAGCCTTGTAAGGTTGCAAAATGGCTTGGCATGTTTTGTTGGCATTTTCAAAAGCCATTTGCTTTGCTAACACATTGCAGGCATCTGGTTCAGCTGTATCATCCTACTGCCTGAAGCAGGTGGGCAATAAAGTTTGCACATGGTTCCCCTGGTCCCTGGACAATTCTGCTAAGTTCCTGGGACTTTTTACTTTTGGCTGGAAGAGCCCTCCAAGCCTGTGCAGCATAAATATTTATTTGCTGATAAGCCTCTAAAGGATAGCCAAGCTGATTTAGTAAAGGCTCAAAGTTTCCACTACCCACTAACATATTCATAGATATATTCACACCATGAGCTATATTGCACTCAGCCTGCTTGCTACACCTATCAAAGTAATCAGATTTCCATCTTATATAATCTCCCGCATCCAAACATACTTTTGCAAGGTTATACCAATTTTAAGGGGCCAAGGCGTCATTAGCCAAGGCATTCAAGAGAGTGATTACAAATGGGAAGTAGGTCCATAGAGGCTAAAGCTTTTTTAAAATCTCTGAGTAATTTAAAAGACAAAGGATCATGCTGTCTCAGCATCTGTCCTGGATTATTAGGATCTGGGCGTACTAGTACGGGGCAAACCTGAAACCCCTCAACATCCTCCCCTCATGCCATTGCCCCACGTAATACAGCCTGCAGTGGGGAGATCTTAAAAGGAGTTATTTTATGTTCCTTGCATTTTTCTTGTATGAGCCCTCTAGGCTTTGGGTCATCAAAGTTATGAGCTGCAAACATTTGAGGCCACTGGTCCTGCTCCTCTCTAGTTATTTCATCCTCTAATTTTTGTTGATACTCTAGGGGCAGAGGCTCTTCTGAGCCATCTCCATCACTCTCCTTCTCAAAAGAGGAGGCAGTTTTAAGTAAGTCTTGGGGTGGTGGAGGGAAGTCCATACGTGGGGCAGAAAGGTTGGCCGCCTCGGCACTTTCACTTGTCTCCTGGCCTTTAAGAGATGCTGAGATAGCCTGAACTCCCATCAGTGTATTAG
>CAUYLG010048828.1:0-48591 GCA_963573385.1 Cacajao melanocephalus
GTTGGATATATTTTTTTATGAATTTTTTTTCTAATTTTTGCTGCTTTCATGATATAATTTGTCCTGTTTTTATAATAATTGGTGATTTTTCACTGGCATGTGAGTAAGATAAATGTTTACAATTGTGGATTTAATTGTGAAGTGTTCTTTCACATTTAAGTTTCAGTCATTTTCTTTTACCTCTTGTCAGTGTACAGAATGCTAAAAGAATAAAAAAAATATATATCTCTTCCTACGAGATTCTTTAAGTTTCGAGGAGTGTCATTTCATTTGACTTGCTTTACTTATCCAGCTAAAATGATGCATACATTTTATATATTGTGTGGATTTGTAATTAAAACATTTTAGAGGTATCCTCCTTTATTGCATCTTTTTCTGTTCATACAAAATCCTTGGGTGAATATGTTCTACAGAGGCATCCAGTTTCAGTCTGAAGCTACAAAAAGGGGCCACAAGGTCAGAAGTTCAGCCACTGATTTAGTCACCTAAATAGAAACAGAATCGGAGAGCTAAGAGTGGCACTTGCACGTAAGGAGTGGGAATTCAAATCGAGGTGCTGGAGAAATCCTAAAGATTAACAAGATTTCATTTAGGCAGAAGCCCTCCTATCAGCAGTCTCCCTACATCTCCCATGCAATTAGACTCTTTAGGTTTACCTGCTCCCTTTCAGGAGCATTGGCATCAATGTTATTCTCTCAGTTTATGAACACAGTTTGGGAGAGACCATTCCTGTACATCTCTCGAAGTCAGATTAAACCAAAGCCTGGAGTTTATAAACTAATTCTGATTCTAACTGCCGAGCTGAGATTGGGAAATAATTTTTCCTAACTCTTGCTTAGCAAGTGGCTTTAGAGAGCCCTGTCTCAAAAATCAGCTGTGTTTGCATGTGACGTTGTCCAGGAGCAGAACACCAGGCTTTATGTTGCTTGGCACAAGTCACCTCCTCCGATTATGTGATTCCTGCTGAGAGGGTTTTCACAGTTTATTAATGAGCTTTCCACAACCCTGCTTTATTCTCCAAACAGTTTTATGCTGTCTCTAGGAACAACAAATATATCTGGGCACTGTGGTTGAATGAGCACCAGACAGTTGTGTGAATGTTGTATTGGTCTTCCTCTTCCCTCCCTCCCCAGTCTAAATAGCATTCCTGTTTCTGGAGCTGGTGGTGTGATTTGAAACAACTGTGGGGTTGAAGGATGTAGGGGCAGGATCAAGAAGGAGGGAGGGAAGGGTAGTGCTGATTTTGGAGAGGTGTATGTAGTGTTTTGTCTTCATTTATTTTAAAGATCAGAGAGTAATTGGAAACAATTATTTTTTAATTAATAACTTGGGAAAGGTGAACAGAAACATTCCACAGGGTTTTACCGTGTGCACATCAAAAATAAAACACTTTATGCTATGCTTCAATAATTTATCACTTCTTGACAGGGGCTTGGAAAGGGTCCAGTCTGTAAGTACAAATCACCAATTTGCTTTTTTATAAATGAGTTCCTTTAAGGAGAAAATGGATAGCCCTCCAAGTGGAGCATACATGTTCTCATTTGTTTTGTAGAGTATGTGGGGCTGTAGGTTCACTTACATCAGCCACCTCTAAAAGCAATTCCACTGTAGTCTCCCAACAATCTGTAGCATCCTATTTTTTCTAACTTCTTCCCTGACCTCCCTTTTGGTATATAAGTCTTTATTTTCCCCTTGCCATCTCTCTAGTTTAATAGCTCTATGGTGGAGTTCTGTTTTCAACCATGGAACTACTTTTAACAAGATCGACTTTGGGAAATACTGCCATTTTTATGGTAATAATGGACTGTATTATGCACTTGGACCTGCGCAAGTTGCCCCTGTGTATACCTTCACATGGTAGAACCGTGAAACAGTGTAAATGCTAAAGCTACCTTCTTTTCTGTAGTCTAGAAGTCAGTGAATGATTTCTAGTTGCATTGTAGCAAAGACATTTCTTCTAGGTTGAAGAATTTTTGACTTTAGTACATACATTTTCCCTGTCTCTGTGCCCCCAAACCCTGGCTGCTACGCTCTTTCTCTTGGGCTCTGACAAAACAGAATGTTTAGCGAGAAACAAAATTGTGCTTGATGTTCAGACTATCTGACTTCACGTTCTGTTTTGGTCTTTGAGCTATTCCTTGGCTAATCTTCCAACAAGTTGGATTGATTCTTATTTCAAAACTGTTTATCCCAAAACAGAGCTGTTGACAAGTACAAATACAGATGGCAGACATGTGGTATGATTTTCATGTTCTCATCTCAGCATTCAGGAAGGGAATGTTATTGAAAGATGGTTTACATCTGAAGCTTTCTGCTCAAGGCAATATGGCATGCATGCCAGGAGTGCTTAATTATGCTTAATTAATAGTAACAAATGCTTACGGGGTTTCCTTAAGGTCTAAAAGTGCAGCAGCATTGGACGTGGTGTGTAAGGCTTATCACCCTGGAGGCTATAATTGTAACAATAGAAGCAACCTCTAGGGGGAAAAATTGTCTTTGATAATCACTGACTCAGGTGACCTCAGTATAGCCAAAGACCCCTTACTGTGGGCAGACACACCCATGATTGTACTGACCTTTGTCCTCTGAGCAGATGATCCTCCAGAGTATTGACTAGCTCTTGTGTTTGGAGGCAAATCCCAGCCCAGGCTGTGGCCTTGCTGTTCCCCACGGCCCAACTGCATTAACTGTTATTTTTTTTCTCCACATAAATTGTTGGTGAAACGAAGACAAACTGCAGGTTTTCTCCCCACTGACCTGCTTTCAGGAGGCTGTGTGCTCAGTGGCATGCCTCTGCCTGTCTTTGCTAAGGTTGCCCCCAACCATTGTGGAGGTAGACACCACCTAAGAGTGGCAGGGTTAGTCCTGACCTCTCTGGGGTCTGAATATCCAGCAACTACCTTAATTCCAGTCGCTGCTGTCTGTTGTACCACCAGTACACAGCAGTACCCCCGTCTGTTGTTGACTGACTTAGACTCACTGTTAAAGTCCAGTCAGCCAGAGTGGGGGTGAGAATGCAAGAGTGGACAGTGAGAGTGGTACATGCCATGTGTGACAGGACTGTGGAGAGAGCCCTCTCTGATAGCTGTTATGTCCCTCCTTTAAAAGATGCGGGAGGTGGCCAGGGAGTGGGGATTTGAGAACGTGGCGGCAGAAATCCATTTAGCATTTATTGAATGACAGCTGTAGACAGGCACTGTGCTATACCTTATGGTGGGGGGCGGGGTAGGTAAAAAAGGAAATAGAACATGGTTCACACCTTCCATACTGAGTTTGTGGGTTTGGGTATTTACAGGGGAAAGTAGTGCTCTGCATCCTTTTTTTAAAAAAAAAATTGGGCCAAAATTGTTAGAATTCTTTCAAAAATCTGGACATTTTAGATAGATTTGAGCATCTCAACTGTATTTTTGTATCTTGAAATTCCAAATAAACTCAGGACTGGATAATTTTGAAATCTGAACGTAACTATGCCCTATTTACCCACAGGCCCTTGTAGTTCAGCCTCCCATCTTTATACTTTGTATTTTTCCTCTCCCTGGCAAAAGCCAGCTTTTGTGTGGTTTAACTGAACTATCACGTTGGATGTTTTTTATTTGAAGACCTGCTTTGATTCATCTGCAGCAGTGGAGGGTTTTCTTCAATAGTAATTTGGGAGTTACAGTAGATAGAAAGGCAGAGGGATATTCTAGGAACTTCATGAAATATAAAACTCTGAAACAGTTGGGATAGACTAGTTTTCAATGCCTAGGTTACACAAATGTTCAAACTCACATGGGCTTCATTTATCCCAAGTTTTTAATGGAATGAATGCTGGCAGGTTTGGCAATATATTATACCAATAATTTGGATTAAAGGAGGTCAGTTTATGAAATGTTCACATTTTAGAGAGGCATTTTTATTACCATCATGTGCATGTGGTATTTCAAGTCATTAGTGTTTATATCAACTAGATGTTTTCTTGAACTTGGAAAAATGAAAAAATTAAAAATTTGTAAAGTGTACAGTTGGATGTTGCTAGGATACAAGGCTCCCTGTACCCCACCCACAGTAGTGTGTTAGTCAGAACCCCGAAATCTCAGTGGTTTGAAACAACTAATGATCTTGCTCATGCTCCACGTGCGCAGGGCCAATATGTGGGACTGCTGATTGCAGTCACCTGGGGGCCCAGGCTGAGGGAGGCAGCATCTTATGTTTCCATCTCAACCTGAGGACTCAGCACCTGCTGCCGCAGGGAGGGAGCGTAAAGAATCCCTCCCTGGCTCCTAAAACCTGTTGTTTAAAGTTAGTGTCACTTCTACCCCATTATTAGGCAAAGCCAGTTACACAATCAGGGCTTACTTTAAGTTTTCAGGAAAGTATAATCCTTTCATGGACCGGGGAGAGACAGCCAGAAATACTGGTCAGCAGTAGTAATAACCTACCACATTATGTGTACTAGTCACGGTTCCTCCAGAGAAACAACCAATAGGATATATAGAGAGACTTACTTTAAGGACTTGGCTCCCACAATTGTGGAGGCAAGTTCAAAATCTATAGTGTAGGCTGGCAGGCTGGAGACCCAGGGAAGAGTTGCCGTTCCAGTCTGAAGGCTGGCTGCTGGAAGAATTCCTTCCTCCTCCAGGGAAGTCAGTGTTTTCCTATTAATGCCTTCAACTGATTGGATGAAGCCCACCCACATTACGGAGGGTAAATAGGTCTACTTATTGAAATGTTAATCTCATTTTTAAAAAAAGTCTTCGTAGCAACATCTAGAGTAATGTTTGACCAAATATCTGGGTACCGTGGCCTAGCCAAGTTGATACATGAAGTTAACTATCATGATATGTTAACCATATCATTTGCATTATACATTTTCTTAATAATCATTAGTAAAGCATTCATAAGTATAAAGCCTTGGTGTGATTTTTACTGCATTGAAAAAAGAATTCTTTCTTGGTTAAGACTTGGGTTGAGGGACCTGTGCTCCTGGTGTCTTAATCTATTTTTCATTAGATTCCAAAGAGAATAGTAACTGGTTTCTTCATGGTTTCAGAAGCTAAGTTTGAATACATTGTTTTGGTTTGGTTTTGTTGCTGCAGGTTAACTTAAAATTTCCCAATTAATATATTTCTGTATTTAAAAGAAAATGCAGATGGTAAGAACAATCTTTCCCTAGACCAGGTAATTTTATCTCAAGCCAACCAAATGTGTTCCATCCGCATACTGTGAGGAGATGATCAGGGAGTCTTTAGTATACCTCAGAACTTGCCTCATGTAAAATGTGTCTCAAAGGCACAGGCACGTTACAGCTAAAACTTTCCCTTATCACTTTCGATACAGTGAGTTTTCATGGCTCTCCATTTCAGCATATTCAAAACCCTTTACAAGTATCTTTCTCCTGAGAAAGTGAATGTGCTCCTGTCTTGTTTAAAGGTATCCCATCGACAGGACCTGATCTCCAGTTTGCTTTTGTCCTTTTCCTAATTGTGATATTCTTGGCAGAGCCTGCTTCACACCCTGTTCCTTGTCCCCCTGACACTGGCATAGACAGAAAGATTTCTGAGATGATTTCCCCATGCTGGGAGTGCAGTGGAGGAGCCTCATGAGGATCAGACCTCCACCTTGGTTTTATTAGCTAACTGAGCTAATCCTCACATGCTCCCCTTGCTGGTCACGGAACAGGGTAGACCCCTTTTCCACATGCGGAAACCTGAAGTGAAGAGGTTAAATGACCTGCCCAGGGTCAACCTGGGGAGTCACTGGAGCTACAGTAACAGTTCCCTCTGCTAGTTGATCCAGTGCACAGGTGTGGGCTCTGTCAATTTCTTCTTCTAGCATGCATTTAGTCAATAAATCAATATTCTCTGATTCATCCTCCTAGTAGTCGAATGAAGAAGATCCCAAGATGTGCACAAAGACTGCAGTCCTCTACATTCGAAGATGATGTTGCTGACAGTGATTTGTTATCACCTGGCTTGAGTGTGACAGGAAAGATCAATAGTTGGCCAACAGCCCTTTACACACAGGGCCAAGGTAGAAAACTGCTCCTCAGTTTGCGTCTGCAGGCACTGTTTGCAGAGACTAGCCGTTTTTGAGATGACTGTCTGTTAGAATTTGTTTTTTCTTCCCTGGAGTCTCTCTAATCCTAATTACTACTCAACAGGCTGTTTCCCAGCAGCTCCTTGCTGGGCCTTCATGTTAGGAGCTGTGCATCATCAGACCCAGTAGGTCTGTAGGAGAGAAGTGGAGACAGGTTGTGTGTGCATCTGAATCGACTGTCCTTCCCTGGCCAACGCTGACTAAATCTAGGGTTCTTTTGTCAGCGACTCATTAGCTTAGATGTTGGATGAAGACTGAAGTAATTTATTTTTTAATTTTTGAGACAGAGTCTCACTCTGTTGCCGAGGTTCAGGTCCAGTGGCACGATCGTAGCTCACTACAACCTCCACCTCCTGGGTTCAAGCAGTTCTCCTGCCTCAGCCTCCCCAGTAGCTGGAGTTACTTTTTGCATTTTTAATAGAGACAGAGTTTCACCATGTTGGCCAGGCTGTTCTCGAACCCCTGACCTCAGGTGATCTGCCCGCCCTTGGCCCCCCAAAAGTGCTGAGATTACAGGCATGAGCCACCATGCCCGGCCCCAAGACTGAAGTAATTTAATGTCTTTTTTCACGTGAGATTTGCCGTGTCACTTGGTCCCCTTCTCTTTATCCCTCATTCTCATTATGTGTACTTAGGACTTTCCCAAGCCCCATACCCCAAAACCACTCTACCCCCAACCTTGAGCACACATTGCTTAAAATCGCCAGGTTGTGCATTTTGCGTTAAATACATTTTTTGTGTGACAAGTTTACTTGCAATTTCTCTTTTCCTATTCTCCTTATCGTTTTCAGTGTATTATAAAATGTTAAAACTTTTTTGAAACTTTTCATTGAAACTGATCACTTTAAGTACTGTGAGGGGAAAATGCAGGATGTCAAAGAGATATAGCAAACCTTGATCAAAATGTCGTATTGTGTTTGCATTTCCAGAAAAAAGGGAAAGCTCTATTGTAAAAAAAATTAAAATAGATTGGTGAGAGGTTGAGAGAAAATAGATAATATTGTTTCCCATTATTAGAACTGTTTTCCTGAGTGAACCTGTTAGCCTGTTTCAGAGAAATGAATTTACCTGAAAGGAAGACCAGGTTGAATGATCATCAGATAGACATTTTTTGGGGGAGGGTGGGGGCAGGGACAGGGTTTTGCTCTGTCATCCAGGCTGGAGTGCAGTGTTTTGGTCTCACTGCAGCCTCAATCTTCTGCCCTCAAGTGATCCTCCCACCTCAGCCTCCTGAGTAGCTGAGACTACAGGAGCACACCACCATGCCCGCTAGGCAGATAATTTAAAAGCCATTCTTTTAAGTTAAAAACCAGTGCAGATTTTTAACATGATCACTTTTGCTGATGTCATTCATTCCCTTTTAATGAAGTGAAATTTATCCCAAATTAAGATTCTCTTCCTTCTCCCTCTTTCTACTTCTGTTTTATGGCAGAAGCCAGCTTTTAAACTCTGTGGTTTGAATTCCCTACCCTGCCTAAACTATCTAGGCATCATTTCTCTGCTGGTTTCCATTATTCTGAGTTTTATGATAATTCATTTAGTATTTTAACAAGCTGACCCTTCCACAAGCTTTCTGTGTGGAGGGGAAGGGGCTGTGCGGGAGTCCCTGTTGTATCTCAGTGGAAGCTGTACTCCTGACGTAGTTAGTGACCTTGTGGGCAGTTGGTGTGTGAATGCCACTGACCTAGGTGTTTTAGGAACTTGACAAAACCTGAAGAAAAGAGTTTCCTCTCAGGCTTTTAAAACAGCGAGACCAGATCAATTTCAGTGCCATGGTATATCAGAAACTCCTTGAGGACTGAGAGAGCTGGTGTTTCGTTTGGCTTTTTATTTCCAGTGCCTGAAGGTGCCTGACGTGTTGGTGTTCATTCACTGTTTTCCTGCTGACAAATAATTACATAGAAACACAATCCTGATGTCTTTAGATAATTTACCTAGGTCTTTGATAAGCATTTTGGCTTCCAGATAGAACTGCTCTCATCCTCAGCATCAGTCTCATTATTATTATTCAAAAGTTTGAAAACACTGGCAAAGAGGCAAGTTGCAGTGCAGTAATAAGGTCCTTAAAAACTTCCACCATCTGCCGGAAGTTCATTCTGCTGCAAACTGACCATCTGATGCACTTTTGGTTTGTTGGGCTGACAGTTTCATTGCTAAGAAATCAGAAAAAACAAAAAGAACAGCTGATACTGGACTCATAAGGAGGGAATGCTCACTGAAAGGGGAAATGATGGGAATTTGGGTGAAAAGGTGACTATCATCTTGGCATGTAGACCAGGGAGTGAAATAAATCTTAAGTGTAGCCAGACACATATCCCAGCCTTTATGAAAGCAGTTATCAAAAAGTTCAGTTCAGAAAAAAAAATCATCTTGTGGGAAGACACTCTAAAGCTTAAGAAAATGTGTAAAAAGCCTCTTTTTGAATACAAACTCCAAAGAGAAAGAAAAAGAGAGCCTTCAGAGAGCTAACACGTATTTAAGTCTTACTTTGTCCTGGCCATTGTTCTACGTGCTTTGCAACTAAATCTTCAGAACAACCCTATGAAATTGATATTATAATTCCATTTATAAATGAGGAAACTGAAGCACAGAGAGAGGAAGAAACTTGCTCAGTATCACCCAGTTAGTAACTGGTAGAGGTGAGATTTAAATCCAGCAGTCTGGCTCCAGAGACTTTAGACAACTTGCAGCTAAATATGTCAAGAAGCCCAAATCCATTTTGAGTTAATGCTATATATGTTGCAAGATAAGGGTCCATTTTCATTCTTCTGCATGTGGATATCCAGTTTTCCCAGTACCACTTATTGAAGAGACCATCCTTTCTCCATTGTGTGTTCTTGGTAGCTTTTCCAAAAATGAATTGAACTTAGATGTGTGGGCTTATTTCTGGGGTCTCTGTCTTGTTCCATTGGTCAGTGTATCTATTTTCATGCTAATACCATGCTGCTTTGATTATTATGACTTTGTAATAGATTTTGAAGTCAGGCAGTGTGATGCCTCCAGTTTGTTGTTTTTGTTCAGTATTGCTTAGCTATTTGGGGTCTTTTGTGGTTCCATACACATTTTGGGATTGCTTTTTCTATTTCCTTAAATGTGATATTGGAATTTTGATAAGAATTGCATTGAATCTGTAGATTGTTTTGCATAGTATGGACATTTTAACAATATTAATTATTCTAATTCATGAACATGGGATACCTCTCCATTCATTTGTGTCATCTACTATTTCTATCATCAGTTTTTTGTAGTTTTCAGTATACAAATCTTTTACCTCCCTTGTGAAATGTACTCACAAGTGTTTTTTTTTTTTAATGCTATTGTGAATGGAATTGGTTTCTTAATTTTTTTTTTTGAGGTAATTCATTGTTAGTGTAAAGAAATGCTACTGTTTTTTTTTTTTTTTTTTAGACAGGGTCTCATTCCCATCGCCCAGGCTTGAGTGCAGGAATGTGATCACTGCTCACTGCAGTCTCAACTTCCCAGGATCAGGTGATTCTCCTACCTCAGCCTTTTTTTTTTGAGACAGAGTCTCGCTCTGTTGCCAGGTGCTAGGCTGGAGTGCAATGGCACGATCTTGGCTCACTGCAACCTCCACTTCCTGGATTCAAGCAATTCTCCTGCCTCAGCCTCCCGAGTAGCTGGGACCCCAGGCGTGTGCCACCACACCCAGCTAATTTTTGTATTTTTTACTATAGACGGGGTTTCACTATGGTCTCGATCTCTTGACCTCGTGATCCGCCTGCCTCGGCCTCCCAGAGTGCTGGGATTACAGGCTCAGCTGCTTGAGTAGCTGTGACTACAGGTGCACACCACCACACACAGCTAATTTTTTGTATTTTTAGTAGAGACAGGTTTTTGTCATGTTGTCAGGTGACACAGGAAACACTGTTAGAAGCCTGTGAGACATTGAGGAAAACGAGATGTGAGCAAATAAATGCCCTGGTTTTAAAAAGGAAGAAAAGGTGGGGAAACAACAGACAAGTAACCTTGATGAAAAACCTTGAATACTCAAGAGAAGTAGAAAAAGATGTAGTAAAAAAGTTGTGGCTTTTAAGAGCCTATGGGCTCAGTTGAAGAAGACATGTGAAGACTACAGAGTATTTTAATAGGTCTAGAAACTATGCCTATAGTTTCTAATAGGTCTAGAAACAATACCTATTAAGATATGTAGAACCTATACCTTCTACATTACTAAACTAGAAGAATATTAATTGTCACATCTTCGTCATCATTGATCATTGTAACATCATCTATCATCATCATCCTGGGTAACTTACTGAGCAGTTTCTTTGTTCTAGGTGCTATATATCTGCAACACTCAGTATATATTGTCTCATTTAATCCTCAGAACCAACCACCCTGTGTCATAGTATGGCCTCACTTAATCTTAGCAACACACTGAACAAAATTTCTCAACTATATGGACAAAAATAAAATAGAATAGTTGTTAGTACGACTGGAGGTTTTATAACTGCTTGGAAAAGGAAAGGCAGTGCACAGAAACACAGCCATGTGGGCAGCAAAACTTAAAATGGGTCACAACCTCCTGTGCTTGGTTGTATGAGTTTAATATTTTCATCAATTCCTCAGGTAAAGGAATGAAAGATTTTTCATATTATGTAGTATAGGGAAGGATGGATAATACTAGGAATAATAGAATCAACAGTAAAAAATTCAATAAGCTGGAATAAGAGAATGAAAGCAATAAGCTGGAGACAAAAGGCATTTCAATTTAGGATTTGTTTAAAAAAGCTGTATAACACAGTTTGGAGAGACCCAGAATTATTGAATCTCATTGTTGGAAGAAATTTTTGGTCTTCTAGCCCACCCAAGAAGTCCTACTAAGTAGTTCTCTAGTTCAATGTTTTTCAGTCTGCATAATATGGCATAGGAAATGAAATCAATTTAGTGGTTAAAGGTCATCATTAAAAAAATGAAAAAAAAATCAATGTACACCATTTATAGCATTTAGCATTATTGTGTTAAATGTGTTTCCATTTTATTCTTGGTGTGGGTGCACTTGGGGCTGATAAAAACCATATTTTCTACTATAGGTTGAAAAACTTGAAATCCACTGCTATGGGCAATGCTCAAATACCTTTCTTTCATTGCCTCATTTACAGATACTGTCCACAGGGAGATCTGGGGGCATCTTTTTTTGTCTTTGTATACATCTGGCTCATAGGAAGATATTTTTCTTTTAATAGTGAATTTAAATTTGTCTCACTGTAGCCTGAACATCTTGGTTTGTGTCTCAGCCCTGCCACATACTGGTCATAAGATCTTGCTCAAATCATTTTACCTCTTTAATCCAAAACGTTTCTTATCTGTAAAAATGGCAATATTTTTTAATAACAGATCAATGATATTTTCCATACCTTTTATGAGGATAAAATCTATTTTTAAAAGAGAAGGTATATTAAAAATTCTGAATAGATTTTACAAATGCTCTTCTTTATAACCCTTAAGTTTACCTTAAACAAACCTAATCTTTTGTTGTCAACCCTCCAGATATTTTAGGAAGCTATTAGGAATCTTCTCTCCTTGAGATGAAACTCCCTGTTGGCTCAGCTGCTCTTCAAAAATGCGTAATTTTGGAGCCCATATACCACCCTGGTCACTCTCTTCTAAATACAGTCCAATTTTGTACATTTATTCTATTTTCAACTATATATTAATGTTAATATACAGCATGCAACATGAAAAATGACATGCACACAATGAGAGGAGCTGTGTTAGGTGAAGAGGCTTATTGATGATTACTTTGCTTTTTCAAGAACTATGTTCAGTGTTGGCATATAGCCTATCTTCCATGGAAATAAAGTAGGGTATTCAGGACCTAATTTCAAATGTAGACTAGCAATCTCAAAGTATAATGGAACAATTATCTTCCTTGTTCAGGAGACAAAATTACCCCCAAAACCTTTTTTCGTTCTGTTTTTAGTGGCATATTTTCAACTTAAAACCCTAAAGTTTTTTTTTTAAGTGCCTGCTTGTGAGCCCTCTCTCTCCTCCATCCTGGGTTTAAGCCATTGGTTTTTTCTGACCTAAGAAAAGCACTTAACATTTGTCCTTGTTTAATTTCATCTTGTTAGATTCAGCTCATTGCTCTGGCCTGTCAAGATCATTTTTCATCATGATTCTGTCACGCAGTCATCTGCCTGCTCCTCCCAGCGGCTGGTCACCCACAGGCCAGAGTGGCATGCCCGCCTCACCTTTCTCACACAGTACTGGAGAGAAGCCACAGGGAACCCCTGTCCTGGCGATGCAGCTGACAGCATCCTGTAGGGGATGTTCTGTAGCCAGTTTAGAATGCATCTAGTTGTTTGTATGTCATTTTAGCCAATTTTTCTTTATATGGTCACTAAAGGTAAGAAATAGGCAGCTGATTATTTTTACTGTTTTTACTTATCTGCCAGGAAGCTCAGAGTATGGGCCAATGGTCCATTTTTAATAGGTCTAAGCCACTTCTAAAATCTAGTAAAAATAAAATAATAACACATGATATATTAGGGTTCTCCAGGAAACAAAACCAACAGGAGATAGGTAGATATAGATCTAGATACAGCTATATCAAGAAATATAGTACTCCCTTCTTATCTGCGGTTTCATTGTGGTTTTAGCGACCTGTATCTGCCATGGTCTGAAAATATTACATGCGAATTTCCAGAGATAAACACTTCATAGGCTTTAAGTTGTGCCCTGTTCTGAGCATGGTGAAATCTCATGCTGTCCCACTCCATCCCACCTAGTGAGTCATCCGTTTGTCCAGCATGTTCACACTATAGACACTATCTGCCCGTCAGTCACTTGGTAGCCATCTCAATGGTCAGATCCATTGTCGTAGTATTGCAGTGCATGTGTTCAAGGAACCCCTATTTGATCTCATAATGGCCCCAAAGCCCAAGAGTAGCGATGCTGGCAATTCAGACATGCCAAAGAGAAGCTGTAAAGTGCTTCCTTTAAGTGAAAAGATGAAAATGTTCAACTTAGTAAGGAAATAAAAAAAAAAGAATCATATACTGAGGTTCCTAAGATCTAAGAAAAGAATAAATCTATCCGTAAAATTGTGCAGAAGGAAAAAGAAATTCATGCTAGTTTTGCTTTCATATGTCAGACTATAAAAGTTATAGCCACAGTACATGATAAGTGCTTAGTTGAAATGAAAAAGATATTCAATTTGTGGATAGAAGATGTGAACAGAAACATGTTCTGATTGATGACAATCAGGTTCGGTACAATCTGTGATTTCAGATATTCACTAAGGGTCGTGGAATATATCCCCCTCCAATAAGGGGGAACTACTGTATAGATAGAGATGGAGAGAAGGGGAGAGAGAGAGAGAGAGAGAGAGGGAGAGAGAGAGAGAGAGAGAGAGGTATACCTTCTTTTATTGTGCTTTGCAAATGTGTATTTTACAAATTGATGGTTTGTAGCAACTGTGTGTTGAGCGTCTATGAGTGACAGTTTCCCAACAGCATGTGTTCACTTTGTATCTTTGTGTCACATTTTGGTAATTCTCACAATATTTCAAACTTTTTCATTATTATCATTTCTGTTACGATGATCTCTAATCAGTGATCTTTGTTGTGACTATTGTAATTCTCTTGGTGCATCATGAACTGCACTCATGTCGAGTGGCAAACTTAATAAATGTATCTGTTCTGACTGCTCTATCAGTCAACCATTACCCGATCTCTCTCCCTGTCCTTGGGCCTCCCTATTCCCTGAGACACAAGAATATTGAGAGTAGGCCAATTAATATCACTACAGTGGTATTTAAGTGATCAACTGAAAGGAGGAATCAAAGGACTCTTACTTTAAATCTCAAAATGATTGAGCTTAGTGAGGCAGGCATGTTGAAAATTGAGATAGACTAAAAGCTAGGCCACATGCACCAGATGGTTAACCAAGTTTTAAATGCAAAGGAGAAGTTCTTAAAGAAAATTAAAAGTGCTACTTCAGTGGACACATGAATGATAAGAAGTCAAAACAGCCTTATTGCTCATATAGAGAAAGTTTTAGTGGTCTGGATAGAAGATCAAGCCACAGCATCCTCCTAAGCCAAAGCCTAATCCAGAGAAATGCCCTAACACTCTTCAATTCCAGGAAGGCTGAAAGAGGTGAGGAAGCTACAGAAGAAAAATTTGAAGCTAGAAGAGGTTGGTTCATGAAGGCTAAGGAAGGAAGAGCCATCTCCATAACTAAAAGCACAAGGTGAAGCAGAAAGTGCTGATACAGTAGCTGCAACAAGTTACCCAGGAGATCTAGAAGATAATTGATGAAGGTGGCTCCACTGAATAATAGATTTTTAATGTAGACAAAACAGCCTTCTATTGGAGGAAGATGCCACCTAGGACTTTCACAGCTAGAGAGGAGAAGTCAATACCTGGCTTCAAAGCTTCAAAAGGCAGGCTAACTCTCGTTAGGACTAACGTGGCTTATGACTTTAAGTTAAAGTCAGTGCTCATTTATCATTTGAAAATCCTAGGGCCCTTAAGAATCATACTAAATCTACCCTGCCTGTGCTCTATAATGGAACAATAAAGCCTTGATGCCAGCACTTCTGCTTACAGTGTGGTTTACTGAATATTTTAGCTCACTGTTGAGACCAACTTCTCAAAAAAAAATTTCTACCAAAACATTACTGCTCATTGACAATGCACTCAGTCATCCAAGGGCTCTGATAAAGATATACAAGGAGATTAATGTTTTCATGCCTGCTAATACAGCATCCATTCTGTGGCCCATGAATCAAGGAATAATTTCTACTTTCAAATCTTATTATTTAAGAAATAAATTTTATAACACTATTGCTGCCATAAATAGTGATTTTTTTTTTATGAATCTGGGCAAAGTAAGTCAAAAACCTTCTAGAAAAAATTAACTATTTTAGATACCATTAAGAACATTAATGATTCATGGGAGGAGGTCAAAATATCAACAATTACAGGAGTTTGGAAGAATTTGATTCTAACCGTCATGGATGATTTTGAGGGGTTCAAGAGTTTACTGGAGGAAGTCCAGTAGATGTGGTAGAAGTAGCAAAAGAACTAAAATTACAAGTGGAGTCTGAAGATGTAACTGAATTGCTGCAATCTCATGATAAAACTCTAACCGATGAGGAGTTGCTTCTTAGGGATGAGCAAAGAAAACGGTTTTATGAGATGGAATCTGCTGTGAGCATCGTTGAAATGACAGCTACGGCTTTAGAATATTACATAAAGTTAATCAATAAAGCAGAGGCAGAGTTTGAGAGGACTGATTCCAATTTTGAAAAGTTCTGCTGTGGGTAAAATGCTATCAAACAGCATTGCATGCTATAGAGAAATCTTTTGGGAAAGGAAGAGTCCATCAATGTGGCACGTTTTGTTGTTGTCTTATTTTAAGAAATTGCCACAACCACCTCAGCTTTCAGCAACCACTACTTTGATCAGTCAGCAGCCATCAGCACCGAGGCAAGACCCTCCACCAGCAAAAATATCAGAACTCGCTGAAGGCTCAGATGATCATTAGTATTTTTTGGCAATGAAGTATTTTTATATTAAGGTATGTACATTTTTTTAGACATCCTGTTATTACACACTTTAAAGACTGACTATAGTATAAATATAACTTTTATACATATTGGAAAGCCAAAAATATTGTGTCACTTGCTTTATTGTGATGTTTGCTTTATTGTGGTGATCAGGACCCAACCAAACTTGCTGTATCTCTGAGGTATGCCTGTATAGATACTGTATAGATATAGGGAAAGAGAATTATAAGGTATTGGCTCACATGATCATGGAAGATGAGAAGTCCCATGATCTGCTCTCTGTAAGCCAGAGACCCAGGAAAGCCAGTGGTGTCGTTTGAAGGCTTGAGAGTCCAAGAGTCAGCGGTATAGATTCCAGTTTGAGTTCCAAGGTCTGAGAATCAGAACGTCTGAGAGCAGGAGAAGCTCAATGCTTCAGCTTGACGGTCAGAGGGTGAATTCAACTGTTCTCAGCCTTTTTGTTCTAAGCAGGTCCTCAGTGGACTGAATGAGGCCCACTTACACTGGGGAGGGCGATCTACTCAGCCCATCAAGTCAAATGCTGATCTCCTCCAAAAACACCCTCACAGACACACGTAGAGATAATGTTTAGCCAGCTGTCTGGTTTCTGTTGACATGTAAAATTAACTATCACGGGTGGTAAATGCTTTTTAAAAATGATGTATTTATATACTACATATAAATTTAAAGAATTTGGCTATATAAAGTAAATCCTACTTGGGACTATTCTGTATCTTATGTTTCAAATTTGTGCTATTTCTATACACATGACATAGAAAAGCAAAATATATGCTTGTTGGCTGCATGTATGTCTTCTTTTGAAGTGTCTGTTCATGTCGTTTGCCCACTTTTTAATGGGGTCATTTGTTTTTCTCTTGTAAATTTGCTTAGGTTCCTTATAGATGCTGGATATTAGGACCTGGAGGCTATTATCCTTAACAAAGGAACACAGGAACAGTAAACAAAATACTGCATGTTCTCATTTATTAGTGTAAGCTAGACATCAGGTCCTCGTGGACATAAAGACAGCAACGGCAGACACTGGGGCCTATTTGAGGGTAGAGTGTAGGGGAAGGGAGCGGAGCAGAAAAAAATAACTATTGGGTACTAGACTTAATACCTGGGCAATGAAACAATCTACAGCAAACCCCCATAACGCGAGTTTACCTATGTAACAGACCTGTACACGTACCCCCAAACCTAAAGTAAAAATTAAAAACAAGAAATGCAAAATATACTAAGGACTGTCATATCTGAATTTTGTATAAACTTAACCTATTTAGTATATTCTGCTTACCTGTAGATTCTTCCATCAGAGATGTGTGAATTGGGCTTTGTGGGGGAAAATGCAGGTGCTTTGGTGGGAGGAGTAAAACTGATGCTAATCGTTGCTGCTTTCCCATCTTGTGAGATAAGGAAACCAGTCAGCACGGGGTTTAGTGAAAAGCTGGTGTTAAAGAAGTCTCATTGGCTTGGCCTACGATAGACCTTTTGTTAAACTCTTAAGGGATCTATTGCCATGTGGATTTTGCTCACATTATTGGAGGGTTTATATGGGAAGAAATTGTTAAGCACTGAAGGAGAATTGGGAAATCTGATATTTCTACTTCCAGCTTTTCTATTCTGCTTGCTGGATGGTTGGAAATGAATGATTAAATTTCCTGAGGTGCCTCAAACTCATGAAACTGGGGCCAGCCACCCTCATATAGTGGCGGTGTGCTAAGAGGGCTCCTGGGATTCAGGTTCAGCAGACAGTTTGCTCCCAGGAGAGCTGGCTCTGATCCTAGCATAAGTGTCCTGTGTAATGTTTTGTGGCTTTGGGGTGCTGCCCGAGAGGTTGATTCTATCGCTGTTTCTCAGGAGGTGGTGAAAGAGGCTTGTCGGTTTTAGATGCCTGTTTAGTAGGAGAAAGGTTTGAGGGAAATGGGGATCCAGCTCTGGAGCTGAGTCTTAAAGCAAAAGAAGGAATTGGTCCTGCAGAAATGGTCCATGAATGTGAACCAGAGAAATACTTTTGGATTTGATATTTGCAGGTGCCTTGAAAAAATGTTTTAAAATAAAAAATTAAAAAGTCTGATGAAGGACTTTCTCATTCAAAGATTTTAGGATTTCCCCATTGCCAAGGGAGAGTCGGGGCTAACCAGACAATTAGCTGCTTCTTACTGCAGAGTGGATAAGAGGTTTGGATTGCCTCTTTAGAGGAGAGTAAACCCTGTTCGTTGTGACTGCTTCTGTGATGGGCGATCAAAGGGCAGTGTGGATGGTGAGAAAATAGAGGATGACATTTAGATACTCAACCATGATGCTGCATTCTTTACTTTTAAAAAGAGAGAGAAGGAAGAAAAGAAAATATATTCTCACAATTTTAAAATGTTCTTTAATTTGGGAAAATCCTGCCAAGACTGTAAGGAAGGACAAACATTTGACGTTGTTCAGTATTGAGGACTCCTGAAGTCCAGTTACCCTGCAATGACTTTACCTTCTTGCTTTGAAGTAAGTGGGTCCCAAAATCAGTTTGCCTGCTTCTGGTAGGTTTGCACGGTTAGGACGTGAGGTCTGCAGAGAAAGTTCCGGCTAGATTTCTTACTTACTCAGAGCGGCCCTCCAAATTCTGTCCCCGTCAGAGAAGCAGGAAACCAAAGTCTTGTCTCCCATCCTTAAGTAGCTTTTCAGAGCCATCCCACATCACTCTTTCTCTGTGTTTCCAAGGTCATGACTACACAATGGCCATTGTAACAGCTTAGAGGTTAGGGGCACAGGCTTCAGAGCTACTCTGCAGGGCTTTGAAACGTAGCTCCTCTATTCATGGGCAATGACTTCAAACAAGTTGCTTTAATCTTTCTGTGCCTTAGTTTTCTCATTTGTAAAGTGGGAATGGAATTAGAGGATCATTGTGAGGATTAAGTGAGTTCATACATGTTCAATGTTAGCTGTGTGCCTGGCACCTGGTAAGAGTTCAATACACGGGATCTGTTATCCTTGGAAAGGCTGGAAGAAGGATGCATTAAAATAAGTGGAACACACAGAGTTCTGAACAGAGAGATCCATCCATGTGCCTTTGTCTTCTTGACGTTAGGCCTATGCTAAGTTATTTCACAGATAACTTATGATGTGCATAGTGCTGTGCTAGGCATCTGAGCTTGGCAATTTTAAGACAATTCCTACCCTCCAGGGATTTAGAGCTAGGTCAGTAGGTAAGATGGCATACTTACAGCTGATCAGTTGCGATTGAGGGCGGCATATGGCATCAAGTGCCTACATGAGGATAAAGGGTAAACATGGTATAGGATCCTAAAAAGATACTATAAAACATTCATATATGTATAATAGAAGTCCCCAGAGTTATTCAATACCAATCTTTGAAGCTCATTTTTTGCATGCAGTCACAAGATATGAACGTTTGAGCTTTGAAAAGAGAAAAAGAGCCTCTTAACTCCAGGTAATGCTTTTCTGTCCTGCCATAATAATACATGATCCTATCTCTGTAATAATTTATCTCATTGTTTTGTAATTATCTGATGATGCACTAGTCTCCATTACCAGCCGTGGAGGAGTGCAGACTCCTCCCTGCCCGGAGCACATGGCCTGCACTTAGTAGGCATTTAATAAAGGTTGGCTGAAGGAATGAATGAATGCTCAGAGTACATTTTCAGCAGATCTAAAATTGAATGCCACCAACTTCCCTCTTTTGGACATAGATTACAGTGTTTGTCCAGACTCCCTAAATGCCCATTTTTTTTGACCCCTCCTTTGCCTCCATACAAGGAGTCTCCAAGTCTTACTTCCATTTATTCTCTCAACATCTCAGTCCCCACTATCCCATGTCAAATGGGCCTCATTTTATGTCTGGATAATTACAACAAACACAGCTAGTGTTCACACCTCTGTTCAAGCTCTCTCTCCTGCTTTGAATGTCCTGTTACCCATCTCCATCTATCTAAACTCCACCTAACCTTTAAAATCAACCATATTTTCCTGATTCTACTTGAAATATTCTGGTCCCAGATACTGGTAGCCTGACTTTTATCTCTCTTCTCATCATAGATTTTGTTTACTGCTGTACATCACTGCTAGAGCATCTAGTTCTTACAGCATCTTATGAGAAATCTAATAATCTCCCCATTTTGCAGATGGCAAAACTGAGGCTCATCAGCATTAACTTTCCAAGGTCATGTAACTAGTTTGCTGTCTGACCGCAAAGCTTCTTCTTCTATGTCTTGCTACCTCACCCCAAGTAAAATGTCAGCTCCTAGGGAGAAGCTCCTGCCAATACTTCATCAGCAGACTCTCTTGCAAGTTGCTTTACCAATACTAAGCATTCAAATATTAATTAGCTTAAAAATCCTGTTTGACTGTAGTGTTCTTTAAAAGGGAGAATGAAGGAGAGGATTATTGGGTAGAAAGAAAGCACTAGGCTGGACGCAGTGGCTCACACCTGTAATCCCAGGACTTTGGGAGGCAGAAGCAGGCAGATTGGTTGAGCCTAGCCAGGAGTTTGACACCAGCCTAGGGAACATGGTGAAACTTCATCTCTACAAAACATAAAAAAATTAGCCAGGAGTGGTGGCACATGCCTGTAGTCCCAGTTACTCAGGAGGCTGAGGCTAGAGGATCACTTGAGCCTGGGAGTTGAGGCTGCAGTGAGCTGTGATTTTACCACTGCACTCCAGCCTGGATGACAGAGTGAGACCTTGTCTCAAAAGAGAGAGAGAAAAAAAGCACTCAACTTTTTTTTTTTTTAATGGCAGAAAGTGCACAGTAGCATGGAGGATGAAGCAAAAGTCAGCAGACCTGCTAAACGTACATGAATGATCATTGATTCCTTACTTTCATGTAGAGTTTAAAGAGAATGTGTTTTTCTCTTTTCTTCCACAGATTATCCCAGCACTCCAGAAATCTGTAGATGTTTTTTTTTTTTTTAAATCTATCTAAACATTAAAATGCTCATCACAATGATGATACTGGAATAGCAGTAAAAACACCCGTCAATCTCAGCAGGAAATTATTAACACGGTAAGGAAAAATGTTTGGGTGGCAAAGGTTGTTCATGAGTTACCAAAGGCATGATCTTCATCTCCAGGATCTTTGAAAATGAAGAAAACGTCCGCTTGTCTGCTGGAGTGAAGGAGCGGGAAACAGGACTAGAAAAGCGAGCTCAGCAGGTTCCTCCTTCATTTGCAAAGTTTTCCAAGACAGGCTCTTAAACCAGGCGTGAGTGTGGGATGGTGTCGATGCAGGTTATAATTATGTGCCAGACTTTAATGCATTTCATCTCAAGATGTTTTAAGAGCAGCTCATGCTTATGCCTTTATGACTAAAATAAAACCTTAAAAATGTGTATCATTTTCTTGCTGGAAGAAATCTAAGAGATTATTTAATTCAAACTTTTTATTTTATACCTGAGGCAACCCAGATAAGTTAAGTGACTTACCAAAGGACACAGAGTATCTGATTTATAACCATAAAACCCACCCCAAGACTTTCCCTGGGTATGACATTAAAACAACTGTTTTAGTCAGGGCCAGGGGATGTTAATGTAACAGATTCAGTCACGTTACTACATCAAGTCCAGCCAAATTGCTAGTGAGAAATGACCTCAAGCAGATTCATGAAAAAAAAAAAAAAAAAAAAAGCAAAAAATGAAACCAAAAAAAACCCAATATTTTCTTGCTTTCCGGGTACACACAGCTGGGTGTCCTTCATGTAGGCATGGGATTGGAGGCCAGCTCACTGCTGTCTCTCAGGCTTTGGGCTTAGCTCACAGCGACACTCTCACTGCCTTCTCTCTGTGGCAGGCACCAACCCTCTCTGTGGCTCACCAGCTTTCTCTTTCCCCAGATAAAACAGGCGTTGAGGCCTTCCTTTGTCTCAAACTCCATACTAAGTGCTAACTGCTTATTATTACCTCATTGAAACTTCACCAACACTTCAGGATGCAGATACAGGAAGTGTACTTATCCTCATTTTGTAGATTATGTTACGAAGCTATTCCATGGCAAAACTGCAGGGAAAAACCTTACTACCACTGCCTGAATGCTGTGGAAACATTTGACAAGTTACAGAAACACTGTGACTCAGTTTCTTTATCCATAAAATGAGATAATAATAGTGCGGACCTCATCATGTTGCTGTATCGATGAGGTAATTTGCCAACTAGTTGACTAGAATACTATGTAGTACTATGCAAGCGCTATATAAATATGCTCCTATGTTTAATTACCATCCTATCCCCTCAGTGGTTCTTACACATCCTGCACATGGTAAAATATGGCCCTCAGGTCTGACCCCACACCATGACCTGTGGCTCAACCACCTTCGTTCATGTAGACCTACGCTGATAAATATGGTAGCAGCTTACCACATGTGGCTCCTGAGCACTCGAGGTGTGGCTAGTCTGAACTGAGACATGCTATAAATGTAAAATACCACTGGATGTCAAAGACTTACTGTGAAAAAAAAAAGAATGCAAAATACCTCACTAATAATTTTTTATATGCTGTTTGCATGTGAAATAATGTTTTCAATATATTGAGTTGACTAAATTTATTATTAAAACAAATATCATTTGTTCCTTTTCATGTTCTTTAAAAACAAGGCAGATTTTTTTTTTTTTTTTTTTTTGAGACAGGGTCTAACTCTGTCACCCAGGCTAGAATGCAGCAGCATGATCTTGGCTCACTGCAACCTCCACCTCCCAGGTTCAAGCAATTCTCCTGCCTTAGCCTCCCAAGTAGCTGGAACTATAGGCACGTGCCACGATGCCTGGCTAAGTTTTGTATTTTTTGGTAGAGATGGGTTTTCACCATGTTGGCCAAGCTGGTCTTGAACTTCTGACCTCAGGTTAGCTGCCCATCTTGGGGTCCCAAAGTGCTGGGATTACAGGAATGAGCCATGCACCTGGCATAGAAATTTTTAAATTACTTATGTGGCTTGCAGTCTATTTCTGTTGGCCAGCACTGGTATAGAGTAGCCTTCTATGTGTTCTTGGTCAGATTCCCAGGGAGAGTTTCTGGCTCAGCCCTGTGTTAGCAGGGCCATCCCCAGTGATAAGTGCCTGCCCTGGTACAATGAGCTTTGTGGGGAGAGTGGCATAAGATATGTTGCTGGCTCAGCAGAGGCTGTGGGCATGGCAGGCAGGATAAGGCCATGTCTAGGATAAGGTGTCCTCCTGGTTTCCTACAAGAAATATATTACATGAGCAAATGGCAGGATCATTTATTGAGCCATGTAGGTATTCTCTCTCTACCTGTGCACTTCCCTCCTCATTCTAATTGGTAGTTCGGCCTTTTGAGAATCCCTGTGTTGGGGGAGTTTGTGTTTCAGGGCCAAAGCAGAGGGCTTGGGGATTACCCTACTACCTGTAGGTAGGTGGATTATGTCAGGTGCCCCAGGTTAACAAGGTGAGGGTAAAAAAAAAGGAAAGGAGGGACACTTTTGTTTCTAAGACTGGGACTGGAGTGGAAGGGAGTGGAGAAGAGGTTACCCACTCTCCTGCTAGCAGCAGAGGTCTGTGTCAAGACCCAGTGGAAGGGGCAGGGAGAACCTCAGCGGAGAAAAGCCACAGGGTGCACCTGGAAGGCTGAGCTCTCAGCACCCAGGCCACAGCCTTGCTGAAGACCTGAGCCCCTTTTTTGCTTAGAAGCCTTCCAAGTAACAGCCTTCAAGTGAGTACATGAGCTCAGAAAACTGTCATAACAGCAGCCATGGAAGGCCCATACCCTGATTTCTAGACCTCTCAGAATTTCTCATGACTCAGTGGAAGGTTGAGATTGCCTCCATCCTAGTGGGTTAGAAGCTTGGAGAAACCAGATTGAATCTGTTTGATTTTGTTCTGCATGTGGGGAATACTGGAGTCCCAGGCCAAGGAAGCCCAGCTTCCCTTGGTGTTTATAGGATAGATAGTCTCATCTACACTTGCAAAGGGTTAGCAACCTGGTCTAAGCCAGTGCCTCGCGCATTCAATCATTCATATCTTTAGGTTTTTCTGGAGTGGAGACAAGGCCTAATAGTCAGAACATTGCTCTCTCTGGAGCCCCCGACTCCACATCACCCTGCACTATCAGTCTTAGGATTCTTTCTTGGATACCCTGCATTCCGTCAGCCACCAAATCCTACTAAGTCTACCTCCACCTGATCTCCTGAGTCCATTCCTCTTTCTTTATCTTCATTGTTACTGTTGCAAGCTTCTAGGTGACGCTGGTGCTGCACGCTGGGTAGCACACTTTGAGGACCACTGATCTAGAGGCTCTGTGGCGTTATCAGGTGTCCAAGTGGAGTCTTAGATGCATGCAAATGTGAACTCCAGCTTCAGTGCAGTTGATATGGGAGGTGCATATGCCATGCATTATTTTTTTGTATCAAACGTTGCTCTTGGGCTAACGTGTCAGTTCTGCTTCAACAAGAGTAACTTCAGTCTGCACTGACTCAAGAAGCCAAGAAGGCTGAGACATGTTTCATTCAAACATTCTCCCCTTGGCAGAGAGATCAAGATGGAGGCGTCCAGCTTCTGCCAAGGATGTGCAAAACCAGTTCCAGTTCTTTCTAGTTCTTCACACGGGCTTGAACAATGATGCGACTGTAAAGCGTGTGTGAGTGTGTGTGTGTGTGTGGTTTTGGAGAAACTAATACGATTTAGGCTGGATTTAGACACTGAGGGACAGTTCCTGGAGATGCTGAGGATTAGTGGTAACAGCTGTTATTCTCTCCATTAGAGGAAAAACTGAAAAGAGAAGAAAATACTTTTGTTTAAGGGATGTGTTTGCAACTCTGAGGGGGAAGCCATTCTATCAAGCCTGAAGGAAAGCATGTTCCTAGGTAAGTGGGTGTCTTCTTTTTATTTATTTATTTTTAATTTTTGTAGAGATGGGGTCTCCCTATGATGTGCAGGCTGGTTTTGAACTTCTGGCTTCAAGTGATCCTGCTTCCTCGGCCTCCCAAAGTACTGGGATTACAGGTGTGAGCCACCGTGCTCAGCTCTAAGTGGATATTTTTCAGGGTTCAGGTGGACAAGATGCTGGTGGGAAAGAAGACACAGTGGAACCTAAGGCAGGAGGGTGTGAGGTGGAGCTGTGGCCAGCCTGTGAGATGAGGCGCTCACTCCCCTTCCCTTGTAGGCACCTGTGTCTGATCTGCCTTTGGAAAGAAGACCTCTTGCCGTCAGCAAGGCTTGAGGAGCATTTTCATTCATTCATTCTTCTTTTTTTTTTTTTTTTTTTGGTACAGTCTTGCTCTGTTGCCCTGGCTGGAGTACATGGTGTGATCTTGGCTCAGTGCAACGTCCACCTCCTGGGTTCAAGGCATTCCCCTGCCTCAGCCTCCTGAGTAGCTGGGACTACAGGCATACACCACCAGGCCGGGCTAATTTTTTTTATTTTTAGTAGAAACAGAGTTTCATGATGTTGGCCAGGCTGGTCTTGAACCCCTGACCTCAGGTGATCCACCCACCCTGGCCTCCCAAAGTTCTGGGATTACAGGCATGAGCCACCATGCTCAGCCTTTTTCTTTTCTTTTAAGAAACAGGATCTTGCTCTGCTGTCCAGGTTGGAGTGTAGTGATGTGATCATAGTTCACTGCAGCTTCAACCTCCTGGATTCAAGTGATCCTCCTGCCTCAGCCTCCTAAGTAGCTGGAACTATAGGTGCACACCACTGTGCCTGGCACTCGAGGGGCATTTTCTTTCTTTCTTTCTTTCTTTCTTTCTTTCTTTCTTTCATTATACTTTAAGTTCTGGGGTACATGTGCAGCTCTTGCAGGATTGTTACAATGCAGATCTTACACGATAGGTATACACATGCCATGGTGGTTTGCTGCCTCTATCCCCCCGTCACCTACATTAGGTATTTCTCCTAATGTCATCCCTCCCCAATCTCCCCACCCCTCGAGGGGCATTTCTATGTGGCCCTAGTGAAAAAAAATGAGAGGAACCCTGAGCCCCCTTGACTGAGAATATGGTTTTACAGTTCATCTTCATTAGCTCTTAATGTGTCTGAGAAGCTCTAGCAGTGGTTCCTTGTAGTATGGAGATGTATGACTTTGGTGCCTTATAGAAAACCAGCTTAGAAAAGAAAGGCACTGTCTGAAGAACTCTTATGTCTAAGAAATTGGAAGCATAGATCATATTCCTGTCTTCTTTTAGTTTGTGAATGTAAAGGGGGTGGTGTGTGAAGAGACCATGGCAGTGAACATTTGATTATTTGGTTTATGGACTGTTTCCTTAGTCTACAGTCTTTATAACTAGTTTCACTACATTTTCAGGATTTTATTTTTACCTTTTAAAACCACTTTACTAGAGGGGAGGACTGGTAATATTTCCTTAGGTCAAAATATTAACCAAACTTCTAAAATGCCTGTGTGCAGGACTATAAAAAAATAAAAACAAAACTGTTAAAAAATTCCTGTGATAATCCTAAATACTTATGTAGGCAGATTTTCATCTGCATTTTTTGCTATCTCTTATTTTATTTTTGTCAACTTCTTTTACATTGCCAAATTTTAATTCTTCCTGTTGTTGGGAATTAGAGGTAATAAACAATTTTTTTTTTTTTTGAGGTGAAGTCTCGCTCTGTCACCAGGCTGGAGTGCAATGGCATGATCTTGGCTCACTGCAACCTCTGCCTCCTGGGTTCAAGTGATTCTCCTTCCTCAGCCTCCCAAGTAGCCGGGACTACAGGCATGAGCCACCACACCCAGCTAATTTTTGCATTTTTAGCAGAGATGGGGTTTCACCATGTTGGCCAGGATGATCTCGATCTCTTGACCTTGTGATCCACCCACCTCAGCCTTCCAAAGTGCTGGGATTACAGGCCACTGCACCCAGCCAAACAAAAATATTTTATCCAATCATTGTATTCTATTCCTGAGCCAAAAGCTTTATTAGTATGTTTAAGAAGGTACAGAATAAATTATTTCTTTCTCTGCTCATCTTCTTTACTAAAAGTAGTGAGATAGCTAAAAACAGCCAAGGAAAGGACAAAGAGATATCAAAGCATTGCCAACTTAACAGTCACCTCGAAATAATTGATAGTTGGCAGGTGTTTTGCAGCAATTAACTCGATAATTTTCAGTTGTAACAGAGATAAGACATTCAGCCCAGCGCCCCCAAACCATGCCGCCTGACCATAGTGGCGTATTGGGTGTCTACTGCAGCAAAGATGTATCAGAGCTCACACTGCCCTTGGGTACCAGTCAGCTCATAAGGAGTTCACACTGGGATACAAACATTTTCTGATTTTGTTTCTTTAGTTAAAACCTCTCTTAAAAAAAAAAAAAAAGAAAAGAAACAGTCTGGCCTTACGAGACAATTACAAGAATAGAAGTTTTTTAAAAGGTGTTTGGAAATGAAACACTTCCCATAGCCTAGTGTTTCTTGTTGATCTTGGCCTTGAGCATTAGCAATCCTGGGAGGCTCCACTAAAAGCATCTCAGGTGCAGAGGCAGTGTAGGGTTCAGGTTAGTCACATCCCAAGAAGACTTCGTGTCATTTTCCTAAATAGTGTCTGGACTGAAGCTTCTGTTTGTCATGATACAGGAGAGGGCAGGATGAGGATGCGGGCTGGTCTTGTGGGCTGGGCTTGTACCACCCTCTGCCTGGCTTCCTGCTCGTCTGCCTTTTCCCATGGTGCCAGCATGAAGGCCTGTGAGGACATGCAGCCCAAGCACATCCAAGCCCAGCCTCAGCCCCAGGACACTCACCACGTCATCATCCACACTGGAACGTCTTCCTATGTACCAGGTGACAAGATTCCAGGTATGTACCGGAGAGGCTTTGAGAGACTCAGAGGAGCCCCAGAACCCCATAGATCATCCAGTTTGTGTTTGTCCCAGTCAGAAGCTTCCTGGACTAAGTTTGACTTAATCCTTTTTTTTTCTTTTTCTTTCTTTTTTTCTATTTTTGTAGAGATGGAGTCTCACTATGTTGCCCAGGCTGGTCTTTAACTCCTGGGCTCAAGTGACCCTCCCACCTCAGCCTCCCAAGAATCCTGGACTACAGGCATGTGCCACTGTGCCCTGCTAATTTTTTGTATTTTTTTTTTTAGAGACAGGGTCTTGGTATGTTTCCCAGTCTGGTCTTGAACTCCTGGGCTCAGGTGAACCTCCTGACTCGGCCTCCCAAAGTTCTGGGATTATAGGTACCAGCCACTTTGCCTGTCCTGGTTTAATGTTAAGAAGCAATTATCTGGTTAAAAATAGGCATAAAATATTTGTGCCATAAGAGCCACGTGATAACAGATCTCTGTATTGATTGTGATCTGTGTAAGAAGGTACAAATATCATTATTATAGAAAAGTATTTTGTCCTTATCATAAGATATAAATATATCTTGTTACAGACACAAATATAGTTCCTGTGAACAATTTTCATGTATCATGTGTGTGTGTGAAATATACTTTTTTCTCATTATTTAAAACTAAAATTCATCCATCAACAGACACTTCAATGAGATGATGGATATTTTAATTTGCTTGACTACAGTAACTATTTCACTATATGTAATAAATGACTTGATGGAGTGCCTCATGGATTCAATGAGAGTCAGTTATTACTTACTTAAGTTGTAAGTATACTGTTTTCTTGCTGGGATCTGTGAGTTCCTTGAACGTAAGGACCATGTTATGCTGTTCGTAGAGATATACTCAATACCTAGCATAGGGCCTGATGTTCAATAGTTGTAAATATTTGTTCAAATGTTTATTAATAAAAGTTCAAATGCATGGAAAATAAAATAATCCTGGACACCAAGCTGCATTTAGCAAACTTATAAAGGTCTGATCCTGATTTTAGCCACTGATTCCATTGAACATGACTGGAGAATTCAAAAAAAATTTTTAAATAGCTTAAATATATTACATGCTTTAAAAATGTTAGAATAGTATCAAAAGGTAGAAAATTAAAAGTGCTTTTCCTTCTCTTGCTCTGAACACTCAGTTTGATTCTCCAAAGGTAACCTTGTTAAGTTTCTTGCTTCTCTTTTCAGAAACTTCCCAAACATATAAACATGTGAGTGAGATCTCAAATTAATATAACCTTAAGCAGACACAAATTAAATGTCTGTTTAATGTTTATATTTTTTACCTAACAATCAGACTGACATCTTTTATTGGATACAGAGCTTCTTTTTAATGATTTTATGACAGTCACTTATCTAGCGGTCACATGATTGATTTAACCAGTTTCTTATTTATGAGTATTTACTTTAAAAAATTTTTTTCATAAGTAGTTTTGATAGATATCTTTTTATTTATTTATTTTTTTGAGATGGATTTCACTCTTGTTTCCCAGTCTGGAGTGCAATGGCGCCATCTCGGCTTACTGCAACCACCTCCTGAGTTCAAGCAATTCTCCTGCCTCAGCCTCCCAAGTAGCTGGGATTACAGGCATGTGCCACCATGTCCAGCTAATTTTTTGTATTTTAGTAGAGATGGGGTTTCTCCATGTTGGTCAGGCTGGTCTCAAACTCCCAGCCTCAGGTGATCCGCCTGCCTCGGCCTCCCAAAGTGCTGGGATTACAGGCGTGAGCCACCTTGCCCAGCCTTGATGGACATCTTTATTCATATGTCTTTGCTCACTGTATGCATCAGGATTGTTTCAGCTCCAAGTATCAGAAAAGCTGATTAACAGAAATGTAACAAATAAAGGCATTTAATTTTCTCCCTTAAGTCTGGAGGCACAGTTTCTGTATTGGGGGAAACTATTCAATGACATCATCTAGATCCAAAGATTTTCCCATTTTCCTGCTCTGCCATCATCAGCGAGTTGGGTTTTCATTCCTTTGACATTGCACAGTTTCAGGATGAGTGCCATGGTTTTAGGCCTCATACTGGGATGACAGCTGGAATAAAGGTCTTACATGAAAAGATTGATCCTTAGACATTAGCTGCCCTCTCAGCAGATTTGGCCTCATTGCAGAGAATTCTATCTGGTGAAGGGGAACAGAATCATCAACACTGGTTTAGTCCAATCACAGTTCATCCCCTGGGGAAAGGGAGAGGCCTAGCTTCCCTGAAGACAGGTGGTCTCCACTTGCCATGTGAATGTAACATCTGGGTTCTGTTAGCAGAACCATCTGTTCTGCTAGCAGGGAATAAGCGGACAATTGCTGTTGGGTATTGGACATCAGTGTTTGCCATATTTATTTGTGCAAGTTTGTCAGTGGGGAAAATTCCTAGGTGCAAAATTTCTAGATCAAAGAGTAATGATTTTTGGAGGGTGTTTCTTTTATTGCGTGAATACATATATCATACAATTTACCATGCTGACCATATGCAGCTCAGTGGCATCAAGCACATTAACAATGTTGTACAACCATTGTCACTCTCCACGTCCAGAACTTTTCCATCATCCCAGGAGGACGCTCTGCACTGGCCATCCTTCCCTACCCCAAGCCCCACCTAACTTTAAATCTTTCTGTCTCTGTCAATTTGACTCCTCTAGTTACCTCACGTAAGTGGAATCATGCAATATTTGTCATCTTGGGTCCGGCTTATTTTACTTACTATGTTTTCAGGGTTAACCAATAATGTAGCATGTCTCAGAGGGGTAAGCACATTTTAAATGTGGAAGATGTTGTCAGGTTATACCACAAAAAGTTGGATGGTTTATGGTTCCAGCACTAGTGAATGAATGCCCTAGTTTTTCCTTAGTCTTATCAGGACTATGTTTATAACCACACATAACATTTGCTAATATAAAAGGTATAAAATAGTGTCTCATTTATAGTTGCTTTAAAAGTTACTACTGAGCTGCTGGGCAGGGTGGCTGATGCCTGTAATGTCAGCTCTCTAGGAGGCTGAGGTGGGTGGATCACGAGGTCAAGAGATCCAGACCATCCTGGCCAATGTGATGAAACCCCGTTTCAGGAGGCTGAGGCAGGAGAATCACTCACCTGAACCCGGGAGGCGGAGGTTGCAGTGAGCCGAGATCGCACCACTACACTCTAGCCTGGCGGCAGAGCTAGACTCTGTCTCAAAAAAAAAAATTATTACTGAGCTTGTTTTATTTTCTGTTCCTATCCTTTCATTATTTTGAGGGGGGTCATCTTTTTATGGATTCACCATGACTATAAGTATTTGTCTGTTTTATGTCTTACAAATACTTTTCTTTGGGAAAGAATTTTTTTTTAAATCATCTGTCCTTCTGAGTTAACCTAAACTCCTATTTGAAAAAATATAGCATACTTTACCCATCTTTTCCTTTATGGCAGCTGGGTTTTGCTCAGAGAGGTACTTCTAAATCCAATATTTATAAAAACAAAAAAAAGTTTCTAGTTATTTTTTATCTCATTTTTGCATACTTTGATCCAAATGGAATTTATTTTGTTGTGAAATAGGACTTCAACTCTTTTCCGCCCTAATGAATTGTTCACTTTTTGGGGGCTGATCCTAAGCTTTCAGTTTTGAAAAAACCTGTATAAAATCAACAAATGGAACTAAGTCACTCATGTTCATCGTGAATGGGTGTTTTTTGTTGCAGTGACAGTGAGAAGCAGTCATGATTTCATGGGATTTCTACTTCAGGCTCGAAGAGTGTCTGATCATCAAATTACTGGCACTTTTGTTTTCATTCCTCCTCGTTCCAAACTGATGACTTGTTTTCAAGAGGCTGATGCAGTCACCCACTCTGACAAGTCCCTGAAGAGAAACCTGTCGTTCATGTGGAAGGCCCCTGCCCAGCCTGTGGGGGACATTAAATTCCTGTAAGAGAGTAAAGTGCTGTTTCTTAGAAACTGAGTCTTCTACTTTGAAGAGAGGGGAGCTGCTCTTTGCCCTGCCTTCATACTCTCTTTCCCTCTCCTTATATGGCCACCTTATAGCAATGACAGGGTCACGGGGGCTGCCTAACCTGGAGACCCTATGCAGAGGGAAACTAAAAACAATGTTGTCCCCAAACTTGTCCCTTTGTCACTATCCATGGGACTAAAGTGTATTATTTCCCTGCCCTGCCAGGCACAGGTAACTCTTGGCCAACCTCTCCAGGAATTTCCGACCAGAGGACAGAAGGGCTGGTAATGCAAAGACAGGAGAGAGCCAAGACGAGACAGACAGGCAGATGGACAAATGGAAACATCCCTGGGCTCAGATAGAGCCACTTAAGGCTCTGTGCCCTGGCTTGTTGTCTATAAATGGGCATAACCACAGCACCTGCCTCCCGGGTGTGTGTGTGGATGAGAGCCAATGTTTGCAGGGCACTCAGAACGGTTCCTGGCAACTGTGAGCACTTTAAAAGCATCATTGCTACTCAAAATGAGGTGCTTGTTTTGTCATTCTTTTCAGACACTTGCATTTACCAAGATGCAGAATTGTTTTCTTTCAGGAAAGGGTATGTGTTTCTGTTTCTTTCCTTCATACCCTTCTAAATGTGAAGGAGACTGCGCCTGCAGGCAGAGGCTGCCCAGGGCACGTGCTCCCCTCTAGGACTCTCCTCTGCTTTGGGGAGCAGTGGGAGAGGATGTTGGTGACCCTAGCCTGTGGTGTCCCTTCTCCCCTGGTTCCTGGTGGTCCAGGGCAGCAGATAGGACAGCAAGAAGGGAAACACTGTGCCTTACAATCTTGCCTCTTTGGAAGGTCCAGGGCAGGGTTACCTGTGGGTATGCCCAGCATCTGCCCTTGGCTTTGGTTCTTATCCAGTGCAGAGGGTGTCTGCTGCTTGAAGTCCTTAAACCTGCACACAAAGCACCTCCATTCCTATTTTTGGATTTACCATCATAACTGCTGCATGCCACATAGCAAGTAGTGTAGAAGCTAAGATCTCCATTTGGCAGAAAAGAGGAGCTGTCACTTGATGAGATGCTTCTCCGAAGTCTCCCTGTGATCTCCCACCTCCAGGAACCCTTGCCCACAATAATGTCCGCTGAGGCTGGAAACTGCAGGTTGGAGGTCTGAACTGTGACTCTCACTGCGTCTCCAGCCTCTGGGTGACCTTGGCCAAACTCATCACATTGCTGTGACTGCCTCCTGAATACTTAAAGTGGGAAAAATGATACTTGCCAATAATCCCTCCCTCACTGAAATGTTTGGAAGAATAAATGGCATAATGTTTGTGAAAACAATTTTTACTGAAGAATTATTTTTCAAAAAATTATTTACAATAATAAGGATTTATCTCTAATTTCCAATAGTATCTATAGTTACAATAGACATGTACAATTATACAACAGAATCGTGATATCTTCAGATCATGATGTGATAACAGTATGTCAGTAATGGCTAAGAATAACATTGAAGATAAAACCTCTTATTGGAGTCTAAACAGTTTAAGGAGATACTTTTTAGTGAAAATGAGATTTTGAGTGACTGTATTTATTCAAGAGGGTCACTGATTTGTTCATATCCTCTCCTATTCTAATTATTTGCAGCTACAGAGCTTTTGTTTCTAAAATGAATGAAGTCGCTCAAAGAATAATAACATAATCTCTCTCGTTCTTCTCTTTATTTAGACTTTTGTTCCCTTTTATCTGTTAGTGTGTTCTCTTTTCCGTGAGGTTGGCCTGAGGTATTATTTAAAGGAAACTAAATCTGTGGACCGCTCTGCTCTTTCTCTTTCCGCAGTTTATCAGTAGTCCAGTCCTATTTCGTTTACTGGCCGAGGATTGAATCATCTGTTGTGTCTCAACAGACACCTGGCAGCGCCCATTCTGACGACCGCGTGGAGCCCAGATTACCGATGCCAACCCTTCACCAGAGGCTGGGCAATGTTGAAAGAGCTGCCCCAGGTATAGCTTGTCATTGTACTCGCCAGCCTGGTTGTCATCATTATTTTTACAGTTATCTATTTTCACTTAAAAGTGACTCCTGCCAGTTTCATGTCCCTGCAAAACAAGCAATAAACACCCGCCGTGGCCAACTGCAGCAGTTCTCGGGGATGTGATAGCGCAGGAGTGAAGGGAGGGAACGCCTGCATTGCTTTGTTTCTTGCAGCAAACACACTTTGTCTGGCTCAACCTAACAAATTAAGTCAGGCCCCGGGGTGGACAGTGAGAGCTGTGCTGCAATGCCTAAAAACAGCACACACCTCTTCCCCGCATTTACTAGTCATCACAGTATTTCAGCCCTTTTCCTTAGTTCCCCTGAAGCTACACAAGGAGCACAAAAAAGAAATGAGCTTTTCTTTTTCTTTTCTCATAAAAACACATCCAGTTTTTATTGTTACTTTTCATGGTAGGTAGATGGCCCTTTGCAGCCTGGGTTGGAGAACAGAATCAGGAATCACTGTTTCCACGGGAAGGGATTTTTTTCCTTGCTCACTACTTGGCTTTATACTCCATTAGTCCATAAATTCCTGCAAAAAGAAAAGAAAAGAAAACAAAGGAAAACCTCTAGCTGGCTAGAGGCTATTTGACCTACCTGAAAATCCCTGGTGGCACGCAACTTCTCTTTATTGTTATTTCCAGTTAAGTGCTATGAACACAAGCACTCATAAAGGCATCCAGGCACATGCACACAAGACCCTACCCTTCATCCATTCATTCTCCTTTATTCTTGCCTTTATTCTTTGCTAATATGTTAAGGCCAGAATCTAATCAGAATCCCTGTCTCTTCTCAGTCTAGCAGACCCAGGTACAGAGACACTGGGGACCACCCTCCGTTCTCTGCCTTTGCCCCAAAACCTTTGTCCTCTCCCACTGCCCAGCACAACTCCTGCAGCCTTGCCACCAAGACCCTCCTAAAAGCAGAGTAAAAAGACCTCAGAGCCTGAGAGCGTGGCCTAGGGAGACTCTGTACCCTGACATATGTTTGAAATCTCATATTTTATTTTACGAATGATGCAAATTCATGTTTTAATCCCAAGTATAACCATGTTTGTTTGAACATGAATATGAATAAAAGTGAAGCTTCAGGAAGAAGTGCCATGTGGAGCCTTGGGCCTGTCTATGCCTGACCCTGCTGGAAACCTTGCTTGCTGGGGCTCAGAGCCTCCAGCCTGAGAAGTTTAGAGGGTACCCTCCTCATTACACTGCCCACATTCCTCTCCTTCTGGCCCCAGCTTGTCTGTCCCATTCATTCCACTACCCAAACCCTAGTGGTTCTCAAAGGAGAAAGAAACGTGTATGTATGCATGTACGTGTGTGTGTGTGTATTTATGTGCGTGTGTGTATTTATGTGAGTGTGTGTGTTCTAGGAAGTTTATCTTTGTACGGTTAAGAAATCTACTTCACCTTATTTCATCTAATAAAATGAAATAGATTTCTTAACTGTACAAAGAATTCAATAGGCAAGCATAAACTATAAATTTTTTAAATTGGGAAAGTAGTATATTGATATCTGAAACTTATCTCCCAATAGACCAAGACACTTTGGGTCCTCATCCAACCCGTTAGATATGGTCTACTTTTTTATTTCAGTGCCTTCTCTTCTGACACTTCCTCAAATTGGATTGTTCCACATGACAATTTTAAGGCACAGTTCAAATATCTCTTTTGTGAAACTTTCCCTCATACTTGGTAGGCAAGTGTCTTAGTCTGTTCCAGCTACTATAACAAAATACCCTAGACTGAATAATTTATAAACAATAGAAATTTATTGCCTACATTCTGGAGGTTGGGAAGTCCAAGATGAAGGTGCCAACAGTTTCAGTGTCTGGTGAGGGAGGGATGATCTGTGCTTCAGCGATGGCGCCTTCTTGCTGTGTCTTCACATGGTGGAAGGGGTGAACAAGCTCCCTCAGACCTCTTTTATAAGGCTACTAATCCCATTCATGAGGGCTCCACCCTCATGATTTAAGCAGTTGCTAAAAGCCCCACCTCTTTACACTATTGCATTGGGGGTTTGATTTCAACATAAAATTTTAAAGGGGATACATTAAGACCATAGCGGCAAGTATAATTGCTTCCTTAGCTCTGGTATTAATTAATTAATTTACTTATTTATTTTTTTGGAGACAGAGTCTCACTCTGTCATCCAGGCTGGAGTGCAGTGGTGCCATCTTGGCTCACTGCAACCTCGCCTTGAGGGTTCAAGCGATTCTTCTGCCTCAGCCTCCCGAGTATCTGGAATTACAGGCATGCACCACTGCACCCTGTTCACTTTGGTGTTTTTAGTAGAGAAACAGGGTTTCCCCATGTTGGCCAGGCTGGTCTCAAACTCCTGACCTTAGGTGATCTACTTGCCTCGGCCTCCCAAAGTGCTGGGATTACAGGGGTAAGCGCCTGGCCTCTGGTATTACTTGAGGTAGTTTGACATGTAAGGGTCTCTCTTCCTAGGTTTGGGTTCAGGGACACCAATTACAAGTTTGCATTATGTTTGCCTCTCCAGCAACTATAATAATGCCCAGCACACAGTGGGTCTGCAGGAAATATTCAAATGCTCTTAGAGTTCAGGCAGGAATTGGAAACTATCAGTTCGCCATGTCCTGCATGTCTGAGCTAGGCTGCTCTGTTCTTCACCTCAACATTTTTGAGTGTTAAAAACATTGGAGCAAAGGGGTCCCTTCTCCACCTCCACAAAAGAAGGTTCAATCCAACCTGGAGCCCTGGCCAGAGAAACTTCTGCCAACACCATTTTTGTCGATGCCATCATGTCATCCTCATCATCATTGCGCTAAACCCTCTGTGAATGTTGCCTGTGTGGCTGTATCCCAAGGACCTGCTTCATGCTTCCACATCAATGAGTTCATGTCACCCCCTCAGCAATTCTATGCTGGCCTCATTTTGCAAATGCAGAAGTGAATGCTCTGGGAGGACTTCTCCAAAACCAGGAATTAGCAGAGTGGAGAACTGAACCCAGACAAGAATCTGACTCTAAAACCTGCACTTGCTTGCTTGCTGCTCTGTGTGACGCTCTTCTCATGCTCTGGGCTCTCGTATTAGCCAGTCACAAATGGGAAATGAGATGGTGGAGGGCAGGGGAGGGCAGTGATCTCGTCTCCCATAGCAGATGTTCAAGTCATTATCACCAGGGAAAGAAACCTTGGGTGTTAATAATAGGGCAAGAAAGATCTAGGGCTTTGAAAAATCTGATTTGTGGGATTCCACTTTTTTTCCCCAGCCTGAAGCAGTTTTGGCAGAGGTGAAATAAATACAGTGGTCACAGTGCTTTCTGTGTTCCCTGAATGGCGGCTGCTGAGAAGGTACAAGCCCAGAAAGGCCAGGGACTCACTCTCCAAAAGGATATAAGCCCTTGCGTGGTCAGGGGCTTGTATGATCAGGCAGATCATCTTTATGCTGACACTTTTAAGTGCCTCACACTTAATGGTCTCTCCTTGGGGCACATTAGAGTCACTGCTGTTTACCCCCTGATCGTAGCTGTTTGTACCAATCAATACGGGGAAAACGCTCTCACTCACTCTGTGCTGTCTTTGGACGTCTGCTTAGTTCCCAGGGCCCCCATCACTCTTCCACAGCAGCACACACATGTCTTTGCTGTTGCCCTTCCTGGAGCTGCAGAGGAGGATAACCTACATCCTGTTCCTGCCAGTATTTGGGTGACAAAGTTTCCTGGGGATACAGAGACTCTGTCCCAACCATCTTCACACACAGCCACTGAAGGCAGCATCAGCCAGCAACTCAGCGGGGACAGCAATTTGACCCTAGAGCCGTCCCTGGAGGTCCACAGGCTGGAGAGGCTTGTGGCCCTCAGGAGAGTCTCCTCAGAGGGCTTTGCTTCCAGCTTTAGCGCCCATCACAGGTAAGGGTGATGGGTGGGCCATTCTGGACAGGTGGTGGGATGACGCTGAATGCTGGAGTGCTGCATTTGGAGTCTGACAAAAAAGATCTCATATTTATTCTTAAGTATGTGAAAAACCCAGAATATAGAAGGGTTAGTGGTCAGAAGGACTGGGTATGATAATGACCCAGGGAAATTATTCTCTTGGATGGGGTGAGATCTCTGAGATGCTGTTATAAATAAAATAAAACCTAAACTGTGACTTTTTATATTTTAAATGTATTTATAATCACATCATATAGAAATGTATATTTTATATGAAATAATAAGCGATAGCATTTGGTGAGTTCTTTGCCACCATTCTCACTCATCTCTCCCTTTCCTCTTCCCTATGGTTCCCAACTTGAAACTTAGAAGTTTTCCAAGCGAATCTGATGCCATCTGTATCCATGACAGTGGGAGAAAACATGGCTTTTTGGTCCAAAATTTAATGACTTGTTTTCAGCCCTTCCGTTCTATTCTTTAGAACTCAGGATGATCCCAGCTTTGATTCACTGGAAACTTGCCTGTTCTCAGATGGGGGTGAACAGGTAAGAGCCTGAACTGTGAAGAGGGCTTGCGATTGGTATTTTGATCCCAGACTGGCCTGTTTCAGGCTGAGAAAGCAGAGCTATTAGACTAGTAGCCAAAGTCAGAGAGGAAAAGGCAAAGTATCATATACACAGTGTATTTCTACTAATCAATACCTTTCCATTACATGCACTGTCTCTGAAGTTATTGGCAATTGTAGAAATTGATGTTTTAGTGATTTGTCTTTTCACTTAGCCATAGTTAATAATTACTCTCGTCTCTCCTCCTCCATCCCTCCTTCATAACATTGACCTCAAAAGGCCATGTATGGTCCCTGAAGTTAGATCAATGGGCAATATAAAATATAAATGTCCACTGATTTACTATTCCTGTGAAGTCTTAGAAGGAACACAAAATAAAACATAATGTCATATTCTTACTTACCTTTATCAGAACCTACAGTAGTGTTAAACTGTCCCTCTTGCATGGATCCTATCATAAAAAGACACACTCAAAGCTTTCAGCCATAAGAGATGATGCAATCACACATTGATATTTTGGTTTGGAAGCCTCTTAAAGGACCCTAATCTTGTTCTTGTAACTGGCTTCCTTGTTCTCTGTGGGGTTTCAGTTAGCCACCCAATCCCCACAAATAACAGGTGCTTATGCATCTAGTCGGGTATTTTACTCTGAGCTCCTTTGGTAGCAAGCAAGAGATCGGGTTTTCAGCTGCCGCCTGGGAGTCTTTAAGGAAGCCCAGTTAGTTACAAAGTTCAGTGGCAGCTTAGGAGGAAGACCAGTCCCTTTGACTCTTTTTTCCCTTTGTTTTTCTAGGACAAGACGAAGGCTTCTAACAGAACTGTGACACGGCCTCCTCTGTACACCGTCCAGCTTACCCATCGCCAGCGCCTCTGGTCCTCTGAAACTTTCACAGGGAATGGGGCTGGGGCAGGCAACCCAACCCCTGTCCTCCAGACCTCTGGCGCTTCTGGGCTACCTGCTTCTGGTGACAAGTCAGAGGCATCCAGGCCGTCTGCCAGCTTCTTACCTCAGTCAAAGCACAAGGAGCCCAGAGCAGGGAAGGGAGACGGAGAGGGTGGAGTGGGATACCCTCAGCAGACCAACTCATGGCCTGACGCTGGGCTAGAGAGAGCCCAGGCCCCTCTGGGATTCCAGCTTAGAACTCCCCAGCTGGGAATTCTGCTTTGCCTGTCAGCCACCCTGGGCATGGCCCTGGCCGCTGGCCTTCGCTACCTGCATACCCAGTATTGCCACCAGCAGACAGAAGTGTCCTTCAGTGAGCCCACTTCAGATGCTGTTGCCAGGAGTGACAGTGGTGAGACTGTGCATGTCAGGAAGATTGGGGAGAACAGTTTTGTTTTGGTTCAAGCAGAGTACAATTGGATCACTCCTTCTGTGGGTAGCAAGAAAACAGACCTCTGAGAAGGCTGTCATCCCAGACCTCTCAGTGGCCCTCCTTGGGCCCTGGAAAGTGTCTCAGACAGAGCAGAGCTAATGAGAATACCTGATGAGGACAGGGACTCATCGTGCCTCTGTCAATGTGCAGTTAGTGGAGGAAGCCGGGAGAGGAAAGTTTTATCTACAGAGGGAGTTATTCCCAAGCTTTGTTGTCTTCACATCTGTAATTGAGCTTCTTTTTTTTCTTTTTGCAATTAGAGGTTCTGTTTGAAGAGTTAAACTCAACACAATGAATATTGTATAACCTCCTCATTAACTAGACCCCTGTGGCTGCTAAGCTTCCTCTGTTGCCTTAAGGAAGCCATAGAAATAGAAATTCTGTCCCTCCTTAGTGTCTCAGCCTCATCTCTTCTAACTCTTTGGAAAAAAAAAGTAATGTTGGGTTGTGTCTCCTGCAAGAAGAAGAACTGCAGCTCTCACGTTGCCTCCCTAAACCACCCCCAAAGAAGTTTTCTTTTCAAAACCAGAATTCAAAAACTTGCCAGAGTTCTGATTTGGATGACTGGGAGAATGCAAGGGTATTCGGTCTTCTTGGCAACTCAGCAGCTTGGCAAATCCGCCATGGAAAGTGATCCAAAGTCAGGAAAGTTCTTGAGAGCTTGATTGAACACATCTTTAGGAAAACATATACATGTCACACAAGGCCATAAACACCAGAGTGGGGTAAGCAAGCCTCTTCATCAGGTGTAAATGGATCTGAGACCTCCTGTCCATTTACACTTGATGGAAAGATTTGTGTATCCCAACAGCTAGCAGACATATTGCCTTTTGCCAAAGGCCAGGCTGAAAAACATTATTATACCAGCACAGTTTGAAGAACAGTCTTTACTCGTCTTTTCAAGGAATGTCAGGAAGAAAGCTTCATGGACGAAGGTCATCTATCTGATCTCATAACCTTATGAAGATTGCTTTGATTTAACAGTGGTTCCACAGATACCATCTGGGGGTCAAAACAACAGATCTGAATATAACTCTTAATTATGTTCACCTAATATAACACATTGGAATTAGCTGCCTTTTCAGAATGAAACCTATTATAGGGTCACCATTCATTTTAATGCACCATTCATTTTATTATAGAGTCACCATTCATTTGAATGCAGAAACAAAAACCACTACAAATTGGGAAAGGATATTTGTTTATTAAACACTCAATTCATATAGGAACTGTGCTAAGAAGTCTGCACATATCTTCACATTTAATCCTCACAAAAATTTAGTGAGGAATAAGTTCAGTAACTTTCCAAGGAGAATGAGGCTTTCCTTACACCTCAATTCAGCAATTTTTAAAAACTGGGTGTTCAGGAAAGAGACAGCTTCTTCTTTTTCCACACCCCTCTTTAGCCCATTGGTCATCAATTCCAAGACTCTCTTCTCTAGATTCTGGGCTAGATAGCTCTGTTCCATGGCTTCAATCATTAGATGCATGGAGACCTAGGCAATTTGTACGTTCATAAATAAAAGTGATCTAGGAATACTGCAGAAATGTACTGTACTCTAATAAGGCCACTGATATCCCTTCTGCATGCCTAGCCCTCTAAAAGATGTCCTCCTCAAGAAGCAAATAAGGGGCCCCATTAGTGGAGAGCTCTCATCTGGCTACATCACATCAGAGCCAGATGCACCATGTATGCAATATTTTTAAGATCTTTTCTGTCTAAGAATTTTCCTATGTAAACAGACTATTTTGTTCATCTATTGGTGTGAACAAATTACCTCCAAACTTAGTGGTTGAAAATAAAATCACCACCACCACCACCTTTTATCATCTTTCACGATTCTGGGGTTGCCTGGGCTCAGCTGGGCAGTTCTTCTGCTCTCGGTGTTATTGAATGGGCTGGGACAGCCTAGCTGACTCCCTCACATGGCCTGCAGTTGGTGTTGGCTGCCATCTAAGGGCTCAAATGGGGCTGCTGAAAAATGTGGGAAGCAATTTGGTTCTGTTCTTTGTGTCTTCTTATGCCATGGTATCTGAGTTCCAAGAAGTATGCCAAGCACACAAAACCAGAAGCTGCATATGTCTTAAGACCTAACCTTGGAAGTGGTCACGGTGAGTCACAGGACCAACCTGCATTATTCAAAAGGAAGGGCAATAGATTTCACTTTTGATGGGGGAAGTGACAGAGGATTTGCAGCCATCTTTAATTCACTTTCCCTTCTGCTTAGACTGCTGACCTGCCCTGGGGGGATTGTGTGAGACCTGAAGAGATGCCATTCATCCCTGGGAGATTAGGGAGGTGAGAGAAGTCTCCAGATTTCAGAGTCAGGTGTTTTCTCTCCTCCAGTTGGACTTCCAGTTTATACAAAATAGTAAAGTGATGCAGAAAGGTTAGCCAAATCTCCGAGCCTCATCTTTCTCATCAGAGAAAAGTACATTACAAGCTCATTCAGGTCTTTTGATTGATGTAAAGATTGAATGCATACACAATATTTAGCTTTCCATAAGTAACTAAAGTGACATGCCATTGTCATTAATGTCATCCTGAAGCTGCAACACTGTCTTTACATCTAGCCCATTTAGAGAAATTCTGTGATCATGAAAAAACATCACTTTCTTTCTATGACAATGTCTCCTCTTGACGCAACCTTCCCACCTCACTTCCCTGGCCCAGCCACTCAAAGGCCACATAAGTTGTCACGGTAGCCATTGGCTACAGTTCCTACCATGTATCAGATTTTTTTTTTTGCTGCAACCTTCTGACTAGACTCTTCTTTGGCCAGGGCAGCTGGAGTCCATAGGCCTATACTCAAAACTACGTAAGCATCCTCCACTACTGTGATCTTGAAGGTCCTCTAAGCTTCACAGAAGCCCCAGAGGGGAATGAGTAGGAAGTGTTAACTTAACCTGAAGTCTCTTACTAAAGCACAGAACTATTAAAAGTTTTTTTAAAAAAAGGTTGAGGGGCAGGGAAGGACTCAAATAAACCATGTTAAAATAGCTTTTTGGTTTTGACGGAACAGCTACAAAATTGCTCAGCCAACCTCTTCTTGGACGAAAGAAAGTATGGGGCTAAACACACATTTGAGGGAAAACAATGGATAAGTAATTGCTGAAAGCTCTTTATATTTTAAACAAATGCTTTTATATCTATTGTGCTAATTTAATAACTACATACCATGGGTAGGGCTAGCCTTAATCTTTCTACATTCAGGGACCATTTCTGATATTTCCAATTAATTTTCTCCCATAGATACAATTTTAGTAAAGTACAACTTAGTATTTGACTGTAGCTTGACTGGCTGTCCCAGTTTGAGGCTATCTGCATTAATTTGCTGTTACACTGTCTGTTTTCCTTAAAAAAAATCTAATCATCAAAAAAAAAAGAAACGAAAAGAAAAAGAAAAAAAGGTCAGCAAGCTAGTAAATATTTAGATGTGTGTCACATTTTATTGAAAGTTATCTGGGAAGCACTGGCAATTTATAAATAAATTTCAGGAGATGACCATCCCCTCTCCCTGTCTCAGATTTCCGGTATTAATGGTGATCATAGCTTTTCTGGGACACAGACTGTGTGTTCTGACTTCATTTCCCTCCAGCCTATCCCTCTTCTAAAAGTGGCAAGAAGCTTCTTTTATTCAAGTGAAATTAATTTGCATTAATTTGTTTTATTAAACTTGAGAAGTTCTCCAGACTTCTCACAGTATTCTGAGCATTCTGCTCTATCTGCCCTGGCGTGGTGCAGAACAGGGGGTGGTCATCTCTGGCTCCTAGTTTAGCATATAAGGAGCACCTTTGTGATAAAAGGAAGACTAGCATTTTGTTTGTTTATTCTGTTCTTTAAATGCAAAAAGCAAATGGGAGCATTTGAGATGCCTATTCTACCCATGATGGTTGGGACCACCAGGATAACTATAGTCTGTCAGATGTGTTCCGGAGTTTTTTTTTTTTTTTTTGCTTTCAAAACATAAATCAGTTCATGTCACTGTCTCTGAATTCTCTAATGGTTTTCCATCTTTCTCAGAATAAAATATGGACATCTGACTGGGCTATGTCTTGGCCCTCTGACATTGCCCTCTACCCGCGTGTTCATTGTGCTGCCCTGAGCACTCTGGGCAGCTCTGTGCAGCTCGCTTGCTCTCCTGTTGTCTAGAACCTGTTTCCTCAGGCACTCACAAGTCTTCAGAACTTCTTCCAATGCTGCCTCAGCAGAAAGCCTTCTCCTGATCATTGCAACCTCTAATCAACCTATGCTCCTACTCTGTTTAATAATATTGATAACACTTATAACCACTTGAGTCAGATATTTATCTGTGTTTGTTTATTTTCTGCCTTCCCCAGACACAGATGCATCATAAAGTCAAGGACTTTGTTTTGTTCACTGCTATATTCCTAGTACATAGCTTTGAGTCCACTATTCCTAGTACATAGTAACTAATCAGTAGGTATGTGTTACATTTGTAAGTGAAAAGTTCAATACCTGTGTTACTATTACCAGCTCTCAGTGCAGATTAAAGTTGAATATATGGCACCTGGATCAGCTCCAGAGCGCTTCAGAATCAGGCAATGTAAATTTCCCTCCTAGAGGTGAATTAAAAAGAGTTCTATGGGTGACTGTCCTCAGTGCAGGAAATGTTCTTGTGTCTCAGATCCAAGGCTCCAGGGAGTTCTCGGCAGGGAGGAACCGAGAATAGACTTCCCTCTAGATCTGTGCTGGGGCAGAAGGAAAGCTGGGTGGAGTCTTTTCAACTCAGAAGCTCCCCTGTGAGCAGTTTGTCTTCAGTTTACATCATCTGGTGCAGGATTTCCCAACCTCCATGCCATTAACATCTGGGGATGTATATTGCTTGTTTTGGGGGACTGTCTTGTGCACTGTAGGATGTTTAGCAGCATCCCTGGCCTCTACTCAATGCCCGTAGCTCTCTCCTCCCCAGTTGTCAAACCAAAAATGCCTCCAGACATTGCCAAATGTCCCCTGGTGGGCAAAATCACCCCTGTTGGGGAACCATTGGTCTAGGAAATGACATGTGACTATAGGCCCCAAGCTGAAGTGGCATTTCCCACATGATGTCCTCACCCAGGGATGGAGTGGGCAGTACTGAGCTAGAGAACTTCAGGGTTTACAAACTGGAGTGCCTTTCAAGGTCTTCTGACTCAGTGGTTTTTAAAAATCGAATCAGGAAACCAATAAAAGCTGAATGCTCCAGGGGAAGTTTGGGGATATCTTTCCCTCCTCTTTCCTTTTCCCAGCCTTTCTCTTGCCTCACAGTGTGTCATTGCCTCAGAAACTCAGGATTCCGACAAACAGGGCTTGAAAACCATGAACAACACCTGCTTTTTCAGATGAGAAGAACAAGGCCACGGAGAGGTCAGCCCAACAACAAGTCAATCTAAGGGAGTCCTCAGACTCCTTCAATCCACCCTGACTTCCGAGTCTGCTTTTCCTTCCACCATACTTGGCAGCTCATTTATTTTCTTGGGGCATGTTAGGTATTGTAAATATTTCAACGGATCCAGAGAGAGCCAGGAATCAAGCAGAAAAATGGCCTGGAATGATTTCTTTACAGCCGCCATGGGAATGCGGAGGATGATAGGACATGGGGGACTGGCCAGTTATAGTGAGTGAGGCCTGGGCATGACCTGCCAGTCTGTGACAGGGCCCCAGCAGCGGGCAGAAGGGAGGGGAGACAGCGAAGGAGGGCAGGGCTGTCTCTATCCCAGGCAGGAGCCCGCCATGGCAAGAAGATGTTTCTCATTGGTTCACAGTCACCGTCTGGAACTCACTGCCTCTGTTTCTGTGGGCTCTGCATTTTCCTTCCTTCAGATGGCAGCTTGGGAGCATCTTCCCCCTCAGCTGATGATACATGGTTTCTGCAAAGTGTTTTGTTGCTTTATATAGGAAAGAGGGTGCCTGGAAATACATTCCATTGGATATTAAAGACCGTATTTCCCTGATTTATTGTCAAGCTATGCAGGGTTGTCTGAGAGGCAAGGAACCAATGGGGATATCCATTTTGACTAATGATTAATTATTATATCGAAAGTGATATTTTTTATCAACTGATAGGCGGGGAAAATAGACTAGAGCTTGCTAGGTTAGCACCATGGGTCACAGATACTGCCTCTGCATTTTCAGATTATGTTATCCATTACAGGCCGCACCTTCTCATTTAAAAACGTAATTTGTTGTTCTCCCAGATGAAAAAAATAAAGCTGACATTTCACATGCAAGCCAAAGATTAGAATCACTGCACAGGGCCGCATATGGAAGTACATTAGGATGTGGTGTCCCTGAATCAAGGACACCAGGCAGCCAGTGCTGGGAGAGATGTAGAAGGCAGTGACTTCTGATCTTTATTATGCAAATGTGCAGCCCGAGAGCCAGGCTGTTTAACCTCATCAGGGGAAATGTCGCTGATCATTTCAAGCTCCAAATGTAGCACAAGCATTAACACTATTACGTTATTATTGTTATTATGATTTGGCGGGCATATGGAAGCCCAAGCCCTCTGATTAAGCTCAGTCCCTAACTGGCTCAGATCCTCTGGGATTGGACACGAACTCCTCTTGATATTAAACCAACATTTTTTTCTTTCTTTCTTTAATGCTTATTGGTGAAACATTTTGCAGGCCTGGTTGCCTGCCAAACATGGGTGAGGATGGTGAGATTTCATGAAATGCAATCTATACCCCAGAGGCTTAGCGACAGGGTGCCTTCTCTCTCCTCCAGGGCTCTGTGTCCCAGTGGCAGATGCATCTAGAGGAAGCATAAAGAATGGAGTAGGGCAGGAGAAAGGATGGGTCGGGGAGTGAAAATGGTAAGGAGGACTTAAAAGAGAGATGAGGCGTGGGCTTAGCAGAGGAAAGGTCCCTTATTCACACTCATGGGTCATTGCTCTCTATCAGAGCTGTAAAGGAAACCCAGGAGCTGCTGAGCAGGCAACAGAGAAGAAAGAAAACGAGAAGGGGAAAAGTCAAAGACAGCTGATTAGTGGCCCAGGGTGGAAGAAAGCAAAGACTGAGCATCTTTGACATTTAGATCGTTCAACCTCAGTTGGCAAGGTCCGTCAGACTGCTAGAAGAAATTAAGTAAAGAAAAGTGAAACGTTAAGCTGTAGTGAAATGCTAGAGGAAATGAAAAGCAAGTAGTACACATGGTACGCATCCCCTTTTCCTCCGTCAGCCTGGAACCGGGGGGCAGGTCCAGCTTTAATGAGTTACCCAGGAAGGAGATTGGTCATTTGCCCAACTGGAAAGACTAGAAGCTTCTCCAGAGACCCTCAGAGTCCCTCTCATCTAGCCCCAAGTCTTCTTCATATAAACACTGATAACGGATCCCAGTCCAAGTAAATCGGTTTTTGTGAGCAGAATCCACATCCTTAGTTTTTAAGGCTTTCCAGGAGATTCTAAAGTACCGCTGGGGCTGAGCTGCGGCTCTGGATGCTGATGAACAGAAACTCTACAAGGGCCGGAATTCTTGAATGTTTACTGTCTGTTGTATCCCCCAGCATCTAGCACAGAGTCTGGCTCATAGTAGAAATGAAACATAGATTTACTAAATGAGAGGACAATGAGGGAAACAAGGCATTTCTGTAACAGATAAAAGTCTGTACATAATTAGGCCATTCATGGCATCTGCGGAGGAGGTCACCTCCCAGAGCCCTGCTGCCTGTCACTTTTGTCCCTCATTGTTCTGGCAGGACTAGACACACAGCACATTCCTAGTTCTTCCTGGGTGTAAAGGGGAAGTCGTATCTGCGGAACTAGCAATTGTCTACAGAGAGTGGCCTCAGCAGAATGATTCCCTTTCCATGGGCAGGGCTTCCTGAAGGCCTCCTTTGTGTCCTGGAAGAAACCCCTTTGCCTTGTCTCCATCCTTCTCTGGCACTGGTCAACACTGACTTGGAGAGGTTGAACATCAAGAAACGAAGTCATCAAAAGTGAGGGCTTAGGGTGAAAGGACCAAACAAAACACATGCTAAGCTGGAGACCCAATCGGAGCCTGAATGACTTGGGATCACTCAGGTGAACGTTGATTGAGCACCCACCATGAGACCAGATTTGCTCTGGAGGTTGAGGAGACAAAAGGAAGTAAGGCTGGGACCCTGCCTCTAAGGAGTGGGCCAGTGGCAGGGTTGCAAAATCATCCAATGTCACGGCTGGCCCTACAGCTGACACTAAGCCAAATGCTAGTCCAGCCCCCACCTCCATCCATCTCTTTCCTCTCTTCCAAGAATCAGAAGTCCTTCATCCAAAAAGAATCTGCTCTTAATGGAAGCCCAAATGTAATCCGACCAAAGCTCAGCTATTCTGTATTGGAGAAAAGTCCTGTTCTCTCACCTGTCCTTTACCTGTCCCTCCATTATCCCCCCTCAAAAATGCTTTCCTTGAGTCTTTGGAGGCTGAGAACCCGGGCTGCCTGCCTTTGCTCTGAATGACCTATTCTTTCTAGATTCGGGTTGTTTAGTTGACATTAAATCAACACCGCTATTATCCAAGGAGTTGATCTAATTTTCCTCCTCTGGCTTCCTGGGATAGATGGTGTGACAACATGGCTTTCGAAGGAAAGGAGGCTCAAGCCGTCAGTTTTTACTATCTGCACGAAGCCAGCTGTGGGTTTTTGTCTTTCTCCACCAGTGGCTGAGGAACAGTCAAGGGTCCTTCTTGCGGCCTTCTCTTCCTCCTTGCTCCTTGTGAAAATGAAGGATGTCCTTCTTTCAGAGTCAGAAGCCCTGTCCCTTGAGATGCTGGATGAGAGATGTCTCATGAAGGAACGCTGAAGAGGAACCCTGGGTGTGGACTGGGGTCTGAATTAGTTTGATGGAGACCTCAGTATCTCATCAGGACATAGGCCGAGGGGTCTGAAATCAGCTGCCTTTCTTCTGTACCACTCACTGTTGAGAGCTAGTAAAACCATGTATTTGGTTGAAGCTGTAGCCAGTCTGTCACCTCAGTCCGTACTCTGTACTCTAGCAAGAGCCCTTCAGCCAGATGCTGAGAGACTGGTGGAGCGGTGCACCGTTAACCCACGTACGGCGGTGCCGTGAGCCTGCATAAAACCTCGAGCTAAGAGAGATGCTGGGATTTCATTGAGTGTGTCCACCTGTTTCTAGCAAGCAACACGGCATAGGAAAAGAAAATACGTGGGAGTGAGACAGGCCTTAATTCAAATCTTGACAGTGCTTCTGATGAACTCAACAACTTTTTTCTTTTTCCTTTTTTTTTTTTTTGAGACAAAGTCTTGCTCTGTCATCCAGGCAGAAGTGCAATGCTGCCATCTCGGCTCACTGCAACCTCTGCCTCCTGTGTTCAAGCAATTCTCCTGGCTCAGCCTCCCAAGTAGCTGGGACTACAGGCACCTGCCACTATGCCGGTCTAATTTTGTATTTTTA